>JAVSCE010004047.1:0-66700 GCA_032199065.1 Smutsia gigantea | reverse complement strand
CAAACACAGTCTGATGTTTCTTTATTTCTCTCCCTTCTTATTCCTCCTCCTCCATTCTTTCTATAATAGGTGTTTTATTCTTGCCTTTAGTTAGTATTTGGATGGTCTGCTTTCTTTGCTATGATTTTATTTTCTCTGGTGACATCTTTTTAGCCTTAGGTGTGCTTCCATCTAGAGCCATCCATTTAAGATATCCTGTAGTGGTGGTTTATGAGAGGCAAACTCTCTTAACTTTCAGTTATCTGGAAATTGTTTAATCCCTCCATCATATTTAAATGATAATCGTGCTGGATACAATATTCTTGGTTCGAGGCCCTTCTGTTTCATAACGTTAAACATATCATGCCATTCTCTTCTGGCCTGTAAGGTTTCTGTTGAGAAGTCTGATGATAGTCTGATGGGTTTTCCTTTGTAGGTGATCTTTTTTCTCTCTCTAGCTGCCTTTTATTCTCTGTCTTTATCTTTGTTCTTTGCCATCTTAATTATTATGTGTCTTGGTGTTGTCTTCCTTGGGTCCTCCTAGCGGGAGATCTAAGAGCCTGTGGATCCGTAGACTACTTCCCCAGCGAGGGAAAGTTTCTGTTAAATTATTTCTTCAAGACACTTTCTTATCCTTTTCCTCTCTTCCCCAGGTACTCCTATAATGCGAATATTGTCTCATGACTTGGTCAGTTCTCAATATTCTTTCATCTCTAGAAACTCTCTTATCTCTCTCCTGCCCCAGCTGCCTTGTACTCCTGTTCTTTCTATTCCATTAGCCCTCGCATCTCATCCATTCTGCTAAGCCCGCGATCGCTTGTCTGATTTCTGTATTGTCTTTCTTCAGTTCCTCACTTCCTCCCTCAGCTCTTGCACATTTCTCTGTAGGTCCATCAGCATGGTTATAAATTTTATTCTAAATTCTTTTCAGGGAGGCTGTGCATTTCACCCCTTCAGACTTCCTCTCAGTTTGTCTGGTTGATTTTGGTCTGAACCATATTCCTCTGTCTTTTCATGGCTGTATAATTTGGTCACTGATAGTTGCCACATATGTCAGCTGGGCTTTTTAAGACTTTAAAAAGAGAAGAAAAAAAAAAGAGAAAAAAGAAAGAAAAAGAAAAAAAGAAAGAAAGAAAAAAAGAAAGAAAAGAAAAAACAAAAACAAAACAAAACAAAACAAAACAAAAAACAAAAAATGCCCACCGGACGTAGATTCTGTGGGAATGCTCTAGGTGGCGCTATTGCCCCACTATTCCACAGCTGTGACTGTGCCGCTCCGCAGGGCCCTTTATCGCTCTGGCAGGGGTGGGAACGAATAGGAGGCTGTTGATCTCAGTGAGAAGTGTAAGTATGGCTACGCTTCCTCAGTCGCCAGCTAAGGCGTCTGAAACTCCCCAGGACTCCCAGCCTGCTGGGCTGAGTGTGCTGGGGCGATCCGGCTCCTCCACTGGGCTCCTGTCTCTTTAAGACCGCTGAAGAAAGCGCGCACTTTTTTTTTTTCCTTCCCGGGAGCCGGCTGCAAGCACCCTGGCGCGTTCCCCGCTCAGATCCTGCCCTCTGTCTCTCCAATCTCCGCTGCACTGCGCAATGTGGGTCAGCGCTCCCCGCGCAGATCCCCGGGGCTGGCTACTTCGCGGGGTGCACTTCCACTCCCTCCCGGCTCTGAATCCTCTCCTCCTGCCGGTGCGCTGGGGTGGGGGAGGGCTCGGGTCCCGCCGGGTCGCGGCTCCGGATCTTACCCGCCTCTTGGGGTGCCGAGTCCTCTCGGGTGTAGCTGCACGCTGTGCGCTTTCCTGTGTATTCTCGTCTCTCTTTTAGAAATAGATGTATTTGCTGTGTTTTTGTAGATAAATATAGTGTTGGGAGGAGATTTCTGCCGCCCTGCTCACACCGCCATCTTCCCGGAAGTCCCTGTGTGGCTTCATTCTTAATAACCATTATGTCTGACCTTCCTGTGAGATGGAGCATGTGCATATGTAGTTGGGGCTCATCTTATTTATGATAATTTCATGGAATTGCTTTAGGCAATCAGAGCATGCTACCTCCCATCAGTGTTTCATCCATTCTTAGTTTTCAAAGAGGTCATAAAGTAAACTCTAGGAAGGTCTGGTTTCTAGAACTGCATCTGGCACTGAAGACATTGATGGAATGAAGAACAATTATAAAAGCACAATCACAGGCAAAGTAACTATTTAAGTTGCCAGTGGGTTGAGCATTATATTTAATGAAACAAATCGAAACACATTTTTAGTGGTTCCTATCAATGTACTTAATGGAAAGATCTGATTCCTTTTGATTTATGGGTTGTTTGCTGAGGTTTCGGGTTATTTTATATACCTATTTCTTGTCTCTGTGCCAGGTGTCCCCTATTAGGGCCACTTGGTGTCACAGTCACACCTTTAGAGTCCCTGTGCGCCCCTGGAAGCCTGTCATGGGTGCTGTTGGAATGCTGCTTATTGTATTCATGGAATGAATGAAATTGATTTCTTTAGGTATGAGGGGCCTGTAGCATTCTCATTACCTTGTTTCTAACAAGTGGATTTTCAAATCTGAAGAAATAAGAGTAAATGAGTTAGAACATTCTTGGATTAAAGAAAAGCACTACTAATGAATTCATTTGCTATGCATTCCAATCCCATGAATCCTGATGAGTTCAACCCGGATTAATGTATTGCATGTCTTTCTGTCGGACTTTTAAGTTGAGCATGAACTGCTTCTATACCATGCCATACCGTACCTTCATAGAGCGAGGATCGCTGTCAGGATGCCGAAAGGAGCAGGGGAGCCGCCTTCCGGTGAGCATATATTAAACTTGGCTGTGTTCACTTCCTTAGGCAGCTGTTCTCACACTCTTGAACACCACTGAGGACACCAAGGAGCTTTTGCTTGTGTGGTTTGTATGTATCAATATTTATCATTAGAAATTCAAATTAAGAACACCTTGAAACGTGTATGCATTATTCCACCTCAAAATACCAATAAACCATTATATGTGGAATAACATTTTTTTTTATGAAAAATAACTGCTTTCCAAGACAAACCATTTCATAGGAGTGGCATTATTTTACAGTTACAAATCTCTTTGGTGTTGAGATTAATAGAAGGCGATTTGATTGTTAATGTCTGATGACCATCAGCCAGTTTTGATATGCTGCTTTAGTTAAAGAATATGAGGAAAAGCGGCCTCAGATACATCCTTAGAAAAGGAAGAGTTCTTTAGTAGCCTTTTCAGGTGATTGTGGGTATTCTTTTTTGATACTAAGAAAAAGTCTGGTGCAAAAACAAGACAGGTGGAGTTGGTTCTGCTGTGGAATCTGAAACTACATCAGTGAGCTTGTTGTATTCTAAAATGGGTCTGTTTTGTTCCTTACCCAGTTGTTTACCCATGTGTGATTCTGTTATAGTGAATTACTGTCTAACCATTATCTAGATCTTTCACCTGGTGATAGATGTCATCATATCATAATTTTCTAAAAATCCCATTTATTAATATCCTCACCAGTGCCATGAGAAAATCCTTGAAGTTTTGGGAAACTGTTGAGATCTTGGTGACAGATAAGAGTTTTCCAAAATTCCAGGGTTTTTTGCTGGAAAGCTCAAATTTTATCATTGGCAACAAATCTTGGTTATTTTCCTTCTAGATTCTGCTTTTATTCCAGAGCTTTGGATCCTAAGATACAGATCTGATTATGGCTCTTGGCTATCCCTCCCTTCCCCCCAAGAATAAAGCCAGTTTTCTTGGCTTCGCCATAAGGACTTAGATAACGTCATCCCCAGCCCCCAGCACTTTGACAGTTTCTAGCCTCGTTTTAAGCCTCTACATTTTGTTTGTTTTAGTGGCTTAAAACAACACAAATTTTATTATCCTACAGTTTTGGAGGTCAGAAGTCCAAAATAGGTTTTACTGGGCTCAAATCCAGACGCTGGCTGGGATGTGTTGCTTTCTGAAGGTTCTTGACAGAGATCTACTTCTTTGTCTTTCCTAGTTTTAGAGGTTGCCTGCCTGCCTTGGCTTCAGGTCCTCATTCAGAGTCAGCCATGGCTGATAGCATCCCTCTGACACCAGCGCTCCTGCTCCCTCTTCACCTTTTCAGGACCCCAGTGGTGACACCAGGCCCCTCTGGGGAATCTACGCTCAAGGTCAGCTGATGAGCACCTTCATTCCTTCTGCAGCCTGAACTCCTCCTTCACGTGTGATCTAACCTATCTGCAAGTTCTTGGAATCAGGATCTCGAAATTTTGGGGGGTCAGCATTATTCTGGCTGTCATGTTCAAGCGTGTCCATTTTTACATTCAGTTCCCACACTTACGTATGTTGAATAAACTCATCCTGTAAACATCCCCTCACTGCAAAAGCCTTTCCTGAAACCTCCAGGTGGAGCCAACTACTTTCTCTTCTACCAAGAGCGAGACTCGTGTATGAGTCACCACCTCAGCACCCATCTCCCAGGAAGGTGTCCAGATACCTGTCTTACCTTCATTTCTCCCAGTGCCCTTGTACCTGGCACATGATGGAGAATTCGCAATATATTGTCAAATTTGGACATGTCATTATGGGCTGTGTTTTAGATGCTGTTGATTGAATGCTAGATTCCTTGGTGTGAATTTAATGACATTGCAGTTACATAGAAGAGTGTCATTTTTAGGACCTACCAAGATACTTAGAGGCCAAGTGTCATGATAGCTATTACAGCTCACTATCAAATGCTTCATGAGAAAAGTATGTATTTATATAAAGATAAAGCAAATATGGCAAAATGTGAAAGACTGGTAAATGGAGATGAAGAGTATGGTGTTCATTTCCCTCAACTTTTCTGTAGGGTTGGACATTTTCAAAATAGTGGAAAAGAATGAAATATTTAGAATGAATGTAGGAAAGGTATTGTTTGGGACGGACAGGATTGCAGTCGTGGGAAATCTGGTTTGCTGCCATTGAAGTGATAAAACTCTAGCTGTTGATTAGCATCTTCATGTGCATTTTATGGCATAATGATATAATCCTGTCTGGGTTCACAGTACTTATGTGTCTGCTTAATCACATTCAGGGAGCTTAATTAAACCTCTCCAGCCCCTGGGTGAGTGCATGAGTATGTGCAAAGTAGAAATGGTAAGGTTGAGAAAACAAAGGACTAAATATGCCACTCATCTCGGGGGTTCTTCCAAGCATGGTCTCAGCAGAGTGACTGTCGCTGCATTCAGACAGTGGCAACTCCAGGCCCTCCATCCTATCCCTTCTGGGATTGCAGGCCACTCCACCAGGCATGTCCTGACAGTGCATATCCTGCATTCAGAGCGATCTGTGTCCACCCCGAAGTCATCAGGGCAGGTGTGTGCCCAGGGCCATGTATCAGCTGGTGCACAAGAATGCCATTGCAGAATGGCCCGTTGCACAGATTGGTGTCCGACTGCTGCTGAAGGACCCAGCTAAGGTGCTGCCCCTACTGACCTCTGTGCTCAAGGCCAGTGTCAGGAGAGGATTCACTCCCCTTTGCGGCCCTGAGCAAGGGTCCCAGAGCTTTCAAATATCCACCTCTTTGCCCTAGATTTGTGGAAATAGCCTGTCTGGGTGATGCTTTGATATCATCCTTATTTGAAATACCGTCATTCATTTGTAGAAGTAACGTGGTAGAATCTCTGGTGTGGGTGTTGTAGTCCCATGTCCCGTCTTCTCCCCAGCTCAGTCTCTGTGATGGGACCTCACCGTGCCCAGCTGTTCATCCCATCTGGCCTCAGTTGGTGTCATGGCTGAGTTGGGACGTCCTGCCTGATGATAAACTGAGCAGGATCCTTCTCCCTGTAACAGCCACAGGCTCGGAGGTTCTGGGGTCAGAGCAGACGGAGCCTAACGTCTCATCCTTGCCTCTCAGGAGCCTGACGCCTGGTTGCATCCCCCTGGGACGTCTGCTGCAAGACCCAGGCGATCCTTGGGTGACAAAGTGACGAGTCCTCACGTCATATTCCAGGTACAGTCTGCCCATCGGCACCGCAGTCTGGTGGCCTCTTTGGTGCTAGAACATGTTATTTATTTAGACCTTCAGCATGCTCTTGACTCTTTACGTTAACTGACACCCAAACCCTAAGTCCTTCTCTTTTAAAACTAATAATAGCTCTTCAGGCCCCATTGATTCATTAGCATATAGGTGTGCCTTTTCCACCGGTGGTTTATTAAATTCCTATATCTCCTTCAAACAGAGCTCTTCCTGTCCTACAGATGGCCAGGCCTTCCGAACAAAGGCCTGGTCAGCCAGGCTCACTGTGGAGAAAGGCTCTGCCTCCCCCCGACTCCTGGTGTAGACGCCCAGTGCCTCATGGTCTGCAGCTCTTGGAGCAAGCCGTGCTCTGCGCCACACCCCCGGCAGTGAGGTGTGGAGCCTTTGCATTTCTGCAGGCCACGGGCTGGCTCCAGCCCCTTCTGCTGCCATGCTTCATCTTGTCCTGTTCCTCCCATGCTCCTACTTTTTGCTCTCGCTTAAGCTTGTTCCTGGGTGTAGGTGTTGTGATGATCTGCCATAGGTCAGTGCAGTTCCGGCTGGCCCTTGGGGTCTAAGTCCTAAAGGGGCCAAGGAGCCTGGTGGGTTGGGCCAGAAGGCCAAGGCCCCCTCTCTCTTTGAATAAGAGTGGCTCCAGTTTTATCTGATTCTTGTATTTGGGTTTAGCATAGGAGGTGGTTTGGGAAAAAAGGGTTCTACTATTAAAATACTTGAAATCCAGTTACTTTTTAATTAAATAACAGGTTGCCTGAGTATGGAGAGTTTATCGTTAGTGTTGCTATTTCATTCATCACAAAAAATGGAGGTAATCTTCCAGGGGTGTATGTATGTGTTTATAAAAGAGCCTCACCTGACTTTTCTCCTTCCCTCTCACATTCTTACAGCCCTCTGGGGCACTCATATTCTTAATTCCAAGTGCATAGCTATACTGAGAATGCCACACAATCAGGATTAGCAGTCCACACTGAGCCCTTCTTCAGAAGGACTTTGGGGGGCAGGTAGCCAGCGACCTTTGCCGCATGTAAGTGTCTTTGGACACACTGCCTTGAAATGAGTGGGGAGGGGCTTCTTGTTGCTCCTACTTCCTGGGGGGGTTTATGGCTATAAGTAAGCACCTTGTAGACGAGGCTGTTGCATCCCTATAAATGTCAGAAAGAAAGGTGCAGAGTTTCCCAAGGACAGTAAAATGCAATCCTCACTGGGAGGGAAGTGAGAAATAGCATGGCAGTGTCAGCCACTGTGAGCCTGGAATGTCCTTTCCTTTCCGTCTTCTTTTAGGCACTTCTTAGTAAAAGTGCTTAAGTCAGAGTGGGTTCATTCTGCATTCTTCCTCCTCTTGCTGCAATGGTCAGTGTGTCTCTGCTGTCTTAACATATGCTTTTAGAACATCGTCCTCTGTTACCCAGTGCCGGGGCTTGTGGGAGTGAGTGGTCACAGCTGAGTGAAAAGTCTGATCTACATCAGACTGTTTCATCTCTTGGCATCAGCAGTGTCGTGACAGCATGGGGAAGGCTTGAGGGTTCTTGGGTCCTCGGGCACAGGACCTGACCCATGTGTAAACTGGGAAATAGCAACTGACTGGACCCCACCATGATGTCACGCCTTCTTGGTGAAGATGAACAGACCAGCTGTCAAATGGTGATGGGTGGTGCGTCTCCTGCAGACCTTTGGCCCCCTGCCACCCTTGCCTGTGCTCTTTGATTTGTTATATTGTCTTCTGCCACGAGGGCAGGGAGGCAAATAGTAGATATAAGATAAATATTTGTTGAGTGGATGGAGGGTTGCATTAATCTTCCTTTCCAAACTGTGAGCAGTCTGAGAGCAGACACAATGGATTGCCTATCTTTGTAGCTCCTGTAACTTCTGGAAAAGTGGCACAGGGTACGTATAATTTTTAGGAAATGAAATAGCCATTTAATATATGTCATTCTTCCAGAGGACTTACATTGAAATTACTTTCAAATCATTCAGCCTTAACCAAGAAAAAAAAGTTTCAGGTGAAGTTTAACTACACCATTCAAGCAGAGAAAGTGAAGAAATGTTGGAGCTCTGATTTTTAGCTTCCTGAAGGTTTAAAGAGAGAATGAATGCAAATGGATGTGTTATCTCATGACTGGACATAGATTAGTCATCTATCACTGCATAGCAAATCACCACAAACTTGCAAGCCTGAAATAACACACATCTATTTTCTCACCATGTCTGTAGTCCAGAGTCAGCACAGCTTAGCTGGGGGCCGCACTTAGGGTCTCACGAGGCTGTAGCCAGGTATTGACTAGGGCTTGATTCTCATTTGGAGGCTTGACTGGGGTAGGATCTGCTTCTAAGTACCCTCAGGTTGTTGGCCAAATCCCCTTCCTTGCTTGCTGACCCAGAGGCCACAGTCATTGCCATGTGGGTCTTTCCCACGTAGCCGCTCACTTCAGGCTGGCAAGGAGAATCTGCTGGCAAGGGGGAGCCTCACGTACGGTGGCAATCACAGAGTGACATCCATCACCTTTATCATATTCTGTTCACTAGAAGCAGGGCCCGTTTTCCACCCACACTCACGGTAACAGCTGGGCCCTTACGCCTGTTCACTGCAGACCACCTTCCTTTGCTCCTTAGAAAGTCATTCTCATCCCCTATCCTCTTTCGTGAAATATTATTTTGCTCCTTTCTTTCTTCCACAAGGATTCCATGATTTTAGATCTGTTAAACTCCGCAGAGTCCCTTTATCCCTTCAGCCACCATCATGTCCTTACGCCCCAGCTGACACTGCTGGGCGGTGGCGACTCCAGGGTGCTTAGTTCTACTCTAGGAACTTTGGGGTTAAATTGCTTTTTGTGACCTGCTTTAGAACCCAGTGGTGGTTTTGTTGCATTGTTCATATAGGAAAATCTGGCCCTGAGTCTCAAGGGACTTGTCTGTGGGCTTCTAGAAGGCAAGATGGCCTCCCAGTAGCTTTTTCTGGGGCAGTGGGGCATGTACACAGCATAATTTGGGATTTAAGTTGCCATGTCTATTTTTAGCCTTTAAGAATTCCTTAGAAACAGTGAAAGACACTGTGTTTCCGCCTTCTCTGAATGTCATAATTGTCATAAAGCAGTAACCAACGAGGAGAGAAGTTCAGTTAACTGAATTCTGGAAAATTGAATGCAGGCATACTGGGAGGCTCTAGGGTCAAATTTGGGGAGCATTTTGTAGTGACAGTCTGTTGTTACGGCATTGCACTAGAGCCTTCCATTAAAGCGAAGCAGGTGGCACTGCCTGTGGTGTGTGGTACACACATGTCCACCTGGCGCCGCACAAGAGCACCTTCATGCTCAGTGCTACCGACCAGCTCCTTGTCTGGTGGAAGTAAGCACACTCATCCTGCACTGGGCTGCTGTGTCCACTGCTCACACCAGCCTCGGTGCAGCCCTCTCCTGGTCTCTGACGGTTGAGTCAGCATGCTGGTATTCACGGGTCCTATGTCACTGGCCATTTGCTTCTGATGCCTTGAAGTTATTTCAGACAAATGGAATCACATTCTCCTTTATAATAGAGACTGCTGTGCATATTACAGGCTGTTTCCTCTGAGCATGTTACGTAGAAAGGAAACCTCATGGTGGGCAAGGTAGTAGTTGGACTGAAGACAGGTGAGGTGATGAAGCACAGCAGAAGGCTGTGATGTTTCTTTCAAATGTTAAATGCTTTTCTTTGGGGAAGAGTGTCTGAAATTTTGACTGCTGATGAAGTATGACTTCGTATAGGACAGGAAGACCTACCATAAAATGTGGCATTTCCTGCTGAGGATTATTTGCATGTGACATGCACCACATAGATAATCTCCATGGTAACTGTGGGCATCTGTAGTGTGTATATCTCAAGGCTCTTTGAGGAAGAACAGACAGGGTACAAATGGCGGGTAAATATGACAGGTTATATATAGTATTTGCTCGTACAGTGGTGCTATATTGGTCAGATTAAAATAGCGGGCTCAGAGTAAACATAATTGATTAGTTACTCAGAAAAAGAAGGCTGAGCCGTGAGCAGTTGGCAGACCAGGTGCCATTTCCCCCTCCAGTCTGTCTTTCCCAACAAGACCAGATTAATCCTCCCAAGACACTATTTTCTTGATGTTCTTCCTTGTCTTAAAAATTTTACATCTAAGTAAAAATCCCTCAGTTGGCTGGTCAGGACTCTTGTAAGTGGGCTGACCCACCCTGTCCTCCTGCGCCGTCCACATGCTGTGCTCCAGCCTCACCTGTTTACCGTCTGATGTCCATCACCTGTGGCTCGGCAGGTCTGTGCTCTGTCTCCCTGGTTACAGTGTAGCCTGCTCAGAGGTGAGAGGTGAGCCATAAAATGCACTCCTGGCCTCCCCAGTGTAGAGCTCAAAAGCAAGGGTGTCTACAAGTTGCTCACTTTCAGCAGCTACCAGCTTTTAACCTAGGAACCACTCCTTTTTTCCGAAGTGTACTTTTTGGAACTCACATTGTCTTTTCTGACTTTAGTTTAATTCTCCAAATAATTCAGATTTTGGCTCAGAGAAATGTCTAGGGACACAGCTGTTGAGACATATTACAGGTCTGCCTATTAAAAATCCTTTACTCATGGCTGTTTTTCCAGGTAGAATATGGTGGAATAGTGATGCTTTCTTATGGTCCAGCCTAATCCTACGTAAATGACTACTTGGCCTGTGGCAGTGACTTGTAACATGCAGGGCTCTCCTGACCCTGGGCAGGGCTGGGGCGCTTGATATAGGTCATGGAGAATTTCCTCATTGTTTTCTGGGTCAGCCCTAGATGAATTCCTTTCTTTTCACATTTACTTTTGGAAATTTCCAAACATGCACAAATATAGAGAGAAAGCACAATGAAACCCCGGCTCCCAGTCATCCACATCTCTCAGGCAAACTGTTGATACAGGTGTGACTTGCCTTTGGACCCTCATGCATTCTTTTTTTTCCATTTGTTTGTTGGTTTCATTAAAGGATTTCCTTGACCTTAATTCAGAAGCAATACACACTCATAGAAAAGTTGTCAAAATGCAGAAAATTAAAAACCACCCATAATCTGCTGTCCAGAAACTACTACCTCAATTCCCCTTCTAGATCATTCTTTATTTACACTTATATCACATATGTTGTTACTGTTTTTAAGGTCTAATATGTTTTGATACTTACCCCCACTTTTACTAGGGACATAATACCTCCAATTTACTGTTTAATCCATCTGCTTTGGCCAACTCTCTGCTCCACATTCCTTTCCCAAGCCTTTTCTGTCTTTATGCTTTTCAGAACTCTCTGCTGAAGCCCTGGCTGGACCCTGCAACACAGAGTATCTGCTCTTCCTCGGTGCTAAATAGAGCTGCTATTGCCTCGAAGCTGGTGGATCTTGTCCAGAGGCTGGAGGGAAGTGAGAGGATAACATTGATTCATTGTGCGAATAACCGATTGACTTAATTTTTACAGAGGTATTGGCATACAGGAAGAGACTGTCCCTTAACCCCTGTGAATCAATTATTTGCAGGATTTTAAGCAGACTGACAAAGCAAGAACTGTCAGGCAGCAGGGAGAATAAGCTTGGTCAGAGTTGAGTCATTTTGGCACCGGGCATGGAATAGGGCTTCTGGAATGAGATGACCTAGGTTCAAATCCTGGCTCCACCAGTTCCAAGTTAGGTGACTGTGGGCAATAGAACCAGCCATCCAAGGTCAAATCTTACTCTTAGGTCAGGAATAACGATTCCTCCTTTACTGGTCTCTGATGAGGACTAAATGAACTGATGTATGTCTCTCTCATGGAGCTGGGTTGACGTTGTGTTGGTTGTTTCTGGCAGACCCCAGCTGACCATAGTCAATTCTGGAGCTGTTCCTGATTTTTCATAGCTTTTTCTCTTCGTCTACTTTTGAACCAGTGCCTTTTCTAGAAATTGCAAGTTTTTCAAGAGTTGCTTGTGATTGGGGGAGGGTGGAAATTTACAGGCACTTGAGGTCTAAGGTGTTCCCAGGATTATCTGCAACTCGGTGAACTGCCTGAGTTTGTTGAGTGAGTAAGTGAGTGAGTGGAGAAACATTGGCCTGTGAATGTGCATTAAAAGTTAGATCAATTTTGCATGGAATCCTCTGCCTTGCTCTAGTTCCAGTGGCCAGTTCCTGGGCTTTTTTGAAAGATGATGTTTCTAGAAGGAGCCACAGAAAACCCTGATTTACCTTTCAGGATATCTTAAGAGGCCTAGAGAATTAAAGAGGCAATGTTCTGGTATTAAGTCTGAATTCTAATCTTAGGGGGAGTTTATTTAAGACATTTCTTTTCCATTTGAGATTTGAGAGCCAGCTTTGTAACAGGCCCAAAGGAAGTGCTCACAGGTCCTATAAGCTGATGTCATGAAAGCTCCCATTCCTTAGGGCCAGGTCCCTGTTTAGTTTTGATAAATCAACATTGCTCTAGAGAGCCAGTGGCAAGTCTTCCCTGGACCTGCCCGCAGAATTTGTAGATCGCTTGGCTGCCCATTACTGTGACCAGAAACAGAATGTTTTCTTTACATACTGCAGAAGTATGATTGAAGGCACGGGTCAGAGGAGCTCTGAGCTCCTGATAGAATCCACATCTTTGTTGTAATGCGTGTTAACACACAGGGCCAGGGCCCCTCCTGATAAAGCACGCCCTCCCTAGCAATGGCAGATACAGGTCTGCCTATTAAAATGATGTCCAGAGACATAAAAATACTCTCTAATCACATCCTGCTGGCTTAAGGAAGAAACGTTTCTAGATTGTATCTGGCTCTTGTGAGAGGTACTGAAGAGGTACTGAATAGTTCTTCTGCTGACTTCTCAGTTTTCACGTCATTCTCCAATTTCGGTGAATGACATTGAAAAGGTTTGTGTGTAGTTGAGTTGACAGCATTAACAGGATCTGGGGCAGAGCCTCAACTAAGGACAGCCATGGGGATGGGACCCCTTAAGTGATTAGGATTGTCTGCCTTCTGCTTCTACGAGGCAGAGATAACTGATGGACAGATCGGTACTCGAGACTTTGAAGAAAGACAGGAAAATGAGGAATTAGTGCCTAGAGTGTGGCAATAATGACGGTTCTTTGCGTTTGGGGACTAATGAAGGGTGCATTTTGGTGTTTTCCCTCCTGCCTGGTCCCGTTGTCTCCTCACAAGTGCCTGCCGCGGTGGGACAGTAACGCCATCCCATCTTCCAGATGTGCAGACTGAGACCCCAAACACTAACTTGTTTACGATAAGGAATGTGGGCCTGGCTGAAACCCCCGCTAGGGGTGTGACAAGTGCAAAAGCCATGGAAGACCCTCAGAGGCAGGCAAGAGGGGGAGTTGGGGCTGAGCACACCCCGCGGCGGAGGTTATCTGTGAGGAAACATGCTTGGGAACTGTTTCAGTGCCTCAGACAAGACTGTGTTGTGGAGGTTAGATTTTTAACTGAACTGGCATCTTTTTACATCTGTATTCATTTAGAGAAATAGAAATGTACTCCTTGGTGAAGGAAATGATTAAGTATTAGTCTCATAAAACCTCCTTTGACGAGACCCTCATAAACTGTGGGTGGCAATGGTGGGGCCTACCTCGGAGGACAGACAGTCGTCCATGCCCTTTTGGTTCCCTAGATGTAAGTCGGCTGATGATTTCTGAGCGCCCATGCCGTGTCCCGTACATGGGGGCCCTGCATTTACTACTTGGTGCCTTCTGTGTGCTGGGGGGATGGAGGCTGATGAGGACGCGGCCCTCGGGGGACACGGAGAGACACTGCACTCTGCGCCCTGAGGAGGCCTCGCTCCTCCCTGCAGTGTGACTGTGCTGTCTTCCCCCTTTCTTTCTTACTCAGCCCCTCCCCGCCCCGCCCCCCCACACCTTCGCAAACCTGGAGATCCTAATTCAGAGGCCAGGGCGAGGCTCTGGGGCAGTGAGACTTGGGTCTGAGCCCCAACTGCATCTTCACGGCCTACCTGTCCTTGGGCCAGTTTCCTGGGAGAACCTCACCAAAGCTACTAGATCTGTCGTGGGCTAGGCATCATTCATTTTTTTTAAATCTCCCCACATGATTCTCATGTGCAGCCAGGGCTGAGGTTTGCTGAGGTCTCATCAGGCAAGGTCTCCTTATTTCTAGAATGCAGAGTTTTGCCCACTAGATAAGGTGGTGTGAAGTTTAAATAAAATAATTTATGTAAAGGAGCTTTCATTTGACTGGTGCCCCAGAACGTCAGCCATTAGTTACGACTTATTTTCTCCTTTGAAAAGTAACGCATCTCATTACAGATAACATGGCAAATATGGAAAAGAAGGAAACACCCCATAATCTGAAAGATGATCTCAGTTAATATTTTGGTACTTTACTCACTCCCCTCATATGTACTCATTGGGATTATATTATGTTCTTTTTCACTTGATGTTTTTGCATGACGCTGAAGCTGTTGAGAACACTGTACTGTCTGCATACCATCTTGGCAGCAGACTGGCACCTATTCTGCCACAGTTCTTTAACTGGTATGGCATCATCAGCTCCCAGCATGGTGGGTTATGTGCTTGGGTCTCTGCAAGGTGTGAGCTTATGGGGTGGTGGTACCACTTCCAGCTACCATGGAGTCGCTCAGAGTTCCCTGCTTCCCTGTTGCTCTGCACCCTGGCCAAGAGGCCGACACCATGCTGTGATCACGTCCCTATTTCCATTCACCTTTCCCTTGGCCATCCCTGCACTGGAGCCTCCCCGGCGGACTGACTTCCCAATCCGTGGCGGGAGGCTGCCCTGCCCTGCCTTGCTGGGCGTGCCCAAGGTGGACCCCATGGCTGCCCTCCAGGGCCTCTTCCTCTTTCTTTTGGAAGTCAAGACTGAGATGTGAACCTCTGCTTCTCTCCTGCTGCCTCCCGCACCCCCTTCGGTTTTGCTGCAGACCTAGAGCTTACGGCTGAGTGTCGGGCTGTATACATGGGTGTTGTTGGGACCTCAGAGGCCTCTGGTGACTTTCTACATTTAGACCTTGTAGAATCGGTAGAATGAGGTGGGCCACTGGGAGGCAGGGCTGGGCTTTCCGATATGCTGAAGGTGTCAGAGTCACCGTGACCCCGTGACATTAGTGCATCCAGTGAGAAGCCACTTACCTGTAAGTTGTGGATTTTAGAAAAATAGAGTCTTTATAACTGAGGTTTCTGACTAGAAACACAGACATGTTCAGGTGGACTTAGAGGCTTTCTGACTTTTCCTCACTTCATGAAATTCCACCTTTTTTCCTCATGAAAGCAGTGGCCTTGGAGATGGACAATTAACCTTGTCCTGGTCCTGCACCCCCCCCTTGGGCTTCACCAGCCTCTTGGCCCAGCTCCCCATCCTGGCACCCTGCTTCCTGGGGTAGGGCCATGGGGTTATACATTTCCGTACACCCTAGCTGTGTCAATCCAACACATAACAGGTGTGAGATCAGTGAATTTGGGTGGAATTTGGTTATATACTGTTCACTGCCTGGGCTCAGATAAATGGAGACCTTTAACAGAGGGTCTTTAGCAGACCTTTTAGCAGACAAATGTAGGGCTTTAACAGAGTCCCATGTCACTGCAGGCCAGCAGGCTTCTGCTGCCCAGTGAGGACATGAGTGTGAGCAGCCCCAGGCTGCTTCCTTCCCTTCTACCAGCTGCAGCGTGGGCTCTGCTCTTCGTAGTCCTCCCTTTGGTTCAATTCTGTCATTTCCTTACCCCCTTTCACGCTGCCACACCTACTTCTGGGGCCTCCATCTTTAGTGTCCACCAGTCCCCTCCACATGCTGATTTGTTTTTTAATTTGAGTTTTTGCACCTGGGCCTCCTTCCATCTGGGGGGAAGTGGATCTGGCTTTGAAAGCACTTCCTTCTGTGAGGGTGTTTTCCTTGCCACCAGTCTCCTCCCCGCAGTGGCCCCCGTCCTGTCCTCACATGCCCTTTTCCTGGCCCCCTTCTGCTAGCTGGACGCAGATCACTGAGTTCAGAGCATCCTGCTCCCTTCCGGGTCAGAGTGCAGGTGCTGAGAGACCCCAGGTGCCTCGGGGCAGCTGCCCCCATGCCTGCTGACCACTCTAGGGACGCCACAGTGACTTCATTGGCTGTCTGTTCCCACACACTAGAGGTGTCCCTTACAGCCAGCACCCTCACAGACACCTACTTTCTTTAGCCTGGTATCAACGTAAACCACAGTGCCTCCTGTTAGATCGATTTTACTCTGGATGGTTCCCACTGGGTACCTGGCGAAAGCAGGTCATTTTGGTCCTACACTGCTCAAAGTCCACTTAGAGGATTAGCTTAGACAAGATTTCATATTAAGATTTTCTTCAAAGAGGGGCATTTGTAAATTTAGTATAAGAGCCTACTGACCCCTTCCCCTCCCTCCTCAAGCCATTTAGCTGGCCCTTCTCAGTGATTGGAATGCCCATTCAATTTGAAGTTGAAAAAGAACCATATCATTCACAACTGCCCACCTTTATCAGCATGTGCCAAACAGCACTGAGAAGTCTTTATCTCTGTAAAATTCCTATTGTTACATAGTGATTACTAGAATAAAACTTAGAGTTAGACTTACTGTGGGAAAAGGACAGATTTTCTGTGCTTTTCTAAGAGGATACCAGTGAAGGCAAGTGTTCTTTAATAATAAATGAGTGAAGAGAAAGACACATGTAAGACTCTTGCTATTGAAGATTTCTGTCAAAACTTCAAATGAAAGTTTAGGCGTCCACTATTGTACAAATTCCACCCCCAGAAGAAAGGCTAGCTTAATTTCCAGATAATGCTTTCAAAGCATTCTGGCAACTTCCTGCATGAACGTCAAAGCAGGAAGTCTTATCGAAACCTGACACTGCTGGGACTGGGGTGGCTAGATGAGTTTTGCACCGAGAAGTGTCACTTAGGCTCACTGTTGGCTGAATGGGCAGCTTGGAGTCGTAGCATGAATGCAAATGGTGGTACAACATGCACAGAAAACTGACAGATGGTGCCGCTGGGAGAACATAGTCTTCATTACTTCCAAGGAGACAGAAAAGATGTCTTAAAAATAAACCCAGGACACAGTTAGTGTCTAATTTTCTCCTACCCTGCAAAGGATGAATGAGCACCCTACTTGAGACATTTCCATTCTTGGGCTCACCAGCTCTGGGCCTCTCAGCAGCAGTTGGCTGCATTTTTGTTCCAGTGTCGTCCAAAGGAATGGAGCTGCCCTTTGCCCCATAGCCAGCAATACTTAAGAAGTAACCAAGGTAAAAATAGGGGAGGTCGGTCCTGTCAGGGTTCCTGCTGTGCTTCCCCCTGGTTGGCTTGGCAAACGGAGCTCGCCCTCCAGGGCCCCTGTGGGGACGGGGGCGGGGGATGCACCAGGAACCAATTTCTACAGCAGCTGGGCTGCTGGATCTGTTCAGAAGTAATGAACTGGGTCTGTATAGTTGCAGTCCATAGTCTTAACAAAGAATCCCCTCTTATTACATTCTGTATCTCAATTTGCAGAATTCAGTGACCGGCCCCATATCTTGAAGATGGTGCCAAGGCCCCAGTGCTGATACGGGTTCTTTGAGCAGGGTTTCCTCTGGGAGCTCTCCCCGCTTGGGCCACATACAGGTGCGTGTGGCACATAGACTTTGCAGCTATGCACGTCCAGGTGGGCCGTCCCTGCCTGAGGTCACTGCCCTCCATTCACCTTCTGTTCTAAGGAGACTCAGAAATCTGTTCTCAGGGCATGTCTGTGCCCCTTGCCAAGAATGTCAGTGTGGTCATTCTCACAGCTTTTGCTTCTGCTCCAGACAACAACAAACTTTTGAAAAGGAGTATAAACTATGGACCAGCCCTTAGAGCCCAGGACCAAGTGGGCCTTGTCTTCCAGAAGGAAGCTGATGACTCCTAGCCTTCTGCACCCTTGGGTTCCTTTACTCTGAAGCCTGCAGGGAAAACGCTATTTAGTTGCCTTGTCTTTGCCCTGCACTTGGCTTTTACTGTTTTAGGGAGAGAATCTGCTTATTATTAACCAAGACTGCATCTAGGAGAGGATACAAGCAGGGAGCACTCTCTAAATGTCAGTCCCATTTACTAGCCAAGTTGCAAACAAGGCAGTAAATCAGGGGGCTACCACCCGCTACTTCGCTTTAAGAGTCCTGTCAAAATACTCCCTGCCAAAGTAGGAGGTTGAGAAGTTATTTTACAGCAATTTTTCCATATCCACTAGCCCGGCCTTTTCTTATAAGAGTTGTGCTGAAATGTTGCATCTTCTTTCTTAACTTGCTCATCAAACAGTTGTTCACCCTTTTTTGTGATTTACAGTTTGACTTGTGGAAACCAGTTAAGGCCTGTGAGGCAGAACAGAGAAGGCAGCTCCAGGAGGAAGGCTCCCTGAGCCTCACTGAGGAGTGTGCTGGGGCCGTCCTAGGCCCTGCTGCCCAGATGGGTCCCCCCAGGCCTCCCCCTCAGCCCCGCAGATCCTTTGTCTGCCCTGTCTAGGCAGCCTGCCTTGCCCAACATTGCTGCCTGCTGCTGACCCGGGAGCTTTCGGGAACAGGCCCAGTGGCACCTGCCCTTTTCTGCTCATACTGAACCCTTGTCTGGGATTTTCCTGCCCCATTACTTCCCCACAAACTGCGTCATCTCGCCTCATTTCCTCCCAGTTCCTCCCCACCGTGCTACACAGTGATGTCATTTCCTTCCCACTTGCAAGGCCAGAGCCCTGGATGAGGAGCCGGCCCACCTCACCCTTGGAGCCCTGTCACCTTATTTGACACTTGGCTCTCTGAGTTATTTTTCCTCATCTTTGTCACAAGGGGATCAGATCAGATGATTTTTATTCCTCATTGTAGTTAAAAACTTTATGAGTTGTAAGAAACTGTCTTCTCTCCTCTCCACCCATTAGGTCACATGTAGAGAGAGGACCGGCCTGTCCCTGTGTGACCTTGAGCTGGCCAGTGGCAGGAGCCACGCAGAGGGGCCTAGCCTGGGGCCGGGGGATTGGGTACATTTAACAGGGCCGAGGCCACAGGGAGTTATGGGGCAGGCAGGCAGGTGTTCTAGGCGGTTAGGTATGGACTTCAGTAGAGCTGCCATCTCCATTTAGACTTGGCTGGCGATTTCCTTGCAGCAAAGTTAAGTCGATAAATATCAGTTGATGATAAAGATGAAAAACAGTTATTTTTTGTACCTCACTGCCTAAGAATAGCTTATCTCAGCACATGCTTTTTTTTTTTTAATAAACTCTATTTTAGAACAGTTTTAGATTCGTGGAAAAATCGTGGAGATAGCAGAGAGTTCTGGAATACCCCACACCCGGTTTCCTCTATTACTGACATCTTATATTAGTGTGGCATATTACTATAATTCATGAACTGATATTGCTACAACTGAAGTTCATGCATCATTCATATTTCCTTAGTTTTCCCCTAATGTCCTTTCTCTCCTCCAGGATCCCCCGTTACGTTTTGTGGTTGCGTCTCCTTAGGCTCCTCTTACATGGGACAGTTTCTCAGACTTTCCTCGTTTTTGATGACCTCCACAGTTTTGAGGAGCAGTGGTCAGGTGTTTTGCAGAATGTTCCTCCACTGCAGTTTGTCTGATGTTTTTCCTGGGATTAGCCTGGGGTGATGGTTTGGGGAGGATGACCACAGAGGCGAGGTGCCCTTCTCATCACTTCCTGCCATCAACACGGCTTATCACCGCTAAGTTGATGACCTTGACCCCTGGCAGAGGCACTGTGTTAAGCTTCCCCACCATGAAGTTGTTCGTTTTTCCCCCCTTTTCACACCATCCTCTTTGGAAGGAAGTCACATGGGCAGCCCACACTTAAAGGTGGGGGGTTTAGTCCCACTTCTTTGAAGGTGGGTGCTAGCCCATCCCAGCTCACCGTCAGTTACCCTGGGGTGAACCGCCTTGGTAAGACTGGGCTGTGTGTTACAGCAGCGCGACTGAAACACTGAGCTGGGACGCCACCCATCATGGGCGTGGCGTCCCGGGGCCCTCCCTGGGTGCGAACCGTGTGAGGGGTGGATGCTGAAAACCGCGTGTGATAGCCCCTCTCTTGATAACCTCAGGGTCCTGTCATGTAGCACGCTAGCTCCCATTTTCATCCAGAAGAAAAGTGCTTCCTAGAGTAGTAACAGTTACAAACAAAAAGTCTCAACTTTTCTGCTCTGGGCCTAACTGTTAACCTAGAAGTGGAGACAGTTTGCTCCTTGGTCCTTGCCCTTAGAAGATCCCAGAAAGGTTTCAAAAGCATTGTCATTGCTATTTGGAGCCCCTGGGGTTTCATAATTAAATTAAAATATGGTTTGGTTTGCCTTTCGTTTCAGTATACTTGGTATAGCGTTTTGTGTTTCCTGGTAAATTATCTGATTATTGAGGGCAGACACATATCCCTAGTTTGTCCTTCTCCTCCTATATAATTTCTGCCTAAACAAGTCCCTCAGTTAAGAACTGAAGTGAATGTGGGAGCTCAGGGACCTCAAAGTCAAGTCAGCTGCGCCTGCTGGCCTCCTGAGTGTCTCTGTATGTCCCGGTTCAGCCTGATCCCAGAGGTGTAGGTGGCGTTTCTGACAACCAATCATGGCTTCCGAGCTGTAAACATTTTAGCAGCAAATTGCGGTAAGGGGAGGGAGGTCAGAGGCTGAAAATGAGTGGCAGTGATAAAGTGCCTTTGTCCTTGTCTTGCAGCAGGTCCGAACAGCACCATGGGCTGCAAAGCGCTGCTCGGCATTGCTCACCAGATGCTGCGGCGGAAGGTCGTGGACTGCAGCCGGGAGGAGAGCCGGCTGTCACGCTGCTTGAACACTTTTGACCTAGTGGCTCTGGGGGTGGGCAGCACGCTGGGCGCTGGTGTCTACGTCCTGGCTGGAGCCGTGGCCCGTGAGGACGCGGGCCCTGCCATTGTCATCTCCTTCTTGATCGCCGCGCTGGCCTCAGTGCTGGCCGGCCTTTGCTATGGCGAGTTTGGTGCTCGCGTTCCCAAGACGGGCTCCGCCTACCTCTACAGCTACGTCACTGTGGGGGAGCTCTGGGCCTTCATCACTGGTTGGAACTTAATCCTTTCCTACATCATTGGTAAGTCCCAAGAGACTTGGAGGAGCCCCCCTACTCCAATGTTGTTCTCACCTCCAAACTATGGGTGATGCCCCGCTTTGCTCCCAAATAGACTGAATCTAGCTTCTCCCTAGGATCCACCTCCTTGCTTGGCTGTTGTACATTTTTCCTTTTCCCTTTATGAAAGGTAGAGGCTTTCTGTGGGCGCCATGCTCCCTCTGCTCTGTGCCCTTGTTTTTAATGATTGAGTCATCAGACATTCAGCAGGAACAAGCCAGGCCAACAGCAGGTCATTCCTGTTAGCACAAGAGACAGAGTAAATAGGATGTTTCTAATTAGTTTAAAATTGTTTAGTCTCTGAGTTGTTTTTTTCCTGATTGCTAGAGTGAATACATCACTGATACAGAAAAATTTGGAAACTGTAGAGAACCACAAAGAAGAAAATAGAGATTACCCAGTCTGATAACCTGGAGAATGAATTCTGTTATTTATTCATTCATTCTTTCAACAAATATTTATTGAGTGCCTGCCTCCTCAGTGCCAGATATTATACTAGATATTAGGGACTCAATAGAGGAATAAGATAATCAGTGTCCATAAGAGTTTAGAGATATAGCTATTGTTAGTATTTTTATGAACTTAACTGTGTATTTTTTTTGTCCAGTGTTTCTGAAAAAATAGTGAACATTTCTCATAGTGTTACTGCTTTTCTTTTTTTATTAAAGTATCATTAATATACACTCTTATAAATGCTTCACATGAAAAACATTGGGGTTACTATATTCACCCATATTCTCAAGTTCCCCCCACACCCCATTGAAGTCACTGTCCATCAGTGTAGTAAGATGCAAACGTTAACTTTTTCTATGGTAATATTCCTAATGATTGCAAACCATAATATACAGACATATATATAATGTAGTTAACTGGATACCCTTGTGGGGTATTTAGATTGTTTCCAGTTGTGTGGCTATTATTACAAACAGTTAATTAGTCTTTATTACTAACAGACATCAGTCTTTGGGCACAGCCATGACTTTTCCCCTTAGGATGGTCTAAGAAGCAGAACATCTGGGTCAGTGAGCCTCAATATTTTTGAGGTCTGCGTTGCCCGTGATGCTTCAGGTGGCCGGGGGCCCCTTTCCTTGCATCCTTGCTGACCCTGGGCATCAGCATGAAAAACAACCAGCCAACAAACAGAAACACCAAAGACAGTCTTTTCACTTTGGTAGGTGAGAAGGCATTTCTTTCTTTATGTTATTTTGATTACAACTGAAGTCGAACACATCAGCTTAAGCAAACACCTGAACATAAGAATAACAAAAGGATATGAATGGCCACTTCACAAAAGTAGAAACACAGACAGCCACTGAACTTTCCATTTATATTTTATCAAGTTTTTTGTGATATTTTCAAAAAACAGTAAGATGGGGTAAGTTGAGCCAGGTGGGTCCTGGCCTACTGCTGTGTCCGCCCCACCAGCAGTGTTGTGTGTGGTGCTGGGGCCACCTGCTGGGCCAGGCCCTGGCCTCTGTGGGGGGCATCTCCTGCTGCTGCCCAGGCCAGCCGGCCGAGCCCCGGAGCTGCACCTTCCCTTTCTTCTCAGCACCTGTGGTATCTGCCAAGCACCAACACAACCTACATAGTTCAAAAATAAAATTCATAGTGATTTTCTCAGTACACCACCAAAACGTGTAACCACAAACCCTGCATGAGCTGAAGTCTCTCAGTGGAAATGTAACTATTTTAAATGGTTGTTATGTGTTTAGATTTACCTGGACATAAAACAGTGCAGTGGGCATGATGCATACCTGCTGCTTCTAGACCCACAAAGGCAAGAATCTTTCCCAGAGTGCTCTCGACTTGGGTGTTACTGCAGAGGATCCTCAGCCGTTGCTACGGGGGAAGCATGGTTTTTCCAGCAAACAGATTCTTTTAAAAGCCATGTTTCAGAGTTGGGGAGTGGGGTAGGCAGGGCGGTGTTGGGAGCCCAGTCAGCTGTCAGCTGGCTCTGTGGGGACCACTTTTCTTCACTGGGGTGTGGCCCTGATGGCCAGAATTCATAATAGGCTGGCTGCTCAGAATGAAGAAACATGGTTAGATTTTTGAGTTGTTGGAGAAACACTCAGCATGAGACCAAATAGCAAAATTGATTCTCTGCAGATCACTGGCCAAATTCTGTGGTGAGCTAGACTGCAACCACTGGCAGGGACCCTTTTGAAAAGAAAGGGAACACTATATGTAAATACTGGAACTTTGGTGATATTTCTTGGGAAACACCACTGGAAAAACAGTGACTTTATTCAGACTGAAAGAGAGACAGACAACTGCTGTGAGCATTTGGGGTGCTGCGTCCATCTGTGTTCCTCAGGGTGGGGCGTGTGGGGAGAGGGAGGAGAGCTGGGCTTTGTCTGTGGTCAGACACCTGGGGACCTGTGGCCCCCAAGTCAAGTGGTGCGAGCCTAGGTTTGGGCACCAAGTAGCAGAGGTGGCCAGTGCCTGCTCTGGGGTAAGGGTCAGCCTATGTGTATTTCCTTTGGTGCACTCTTGCTGGGAGGGCAGCGTTCACCGAGAGGCACGTACTGTCAGCTCTGCTTCCGGGAGGGTCTTGGAAAGGCAGCTTCCTGAGCAAGAGTCTCAACCGGCCAATCACCACCAGAGCAGAATGGTGACATCAGTTTTCATGGTTTGCCACCAGTATTTATTTCTGTAATGAAATAAAATAGATAGAATTGAATAAACACTATCATAGTGCCTCTCAGTTGGTGAGGGTCACATTGTTTGTTAAAACATTATTCAAGAATATATTTGGAACATGTATACATTTGCATATTGGGTTATGATGAAAAATGCATTTCTTTTCTGGTCCTAGGCAGTTTCCCATACTTTTCACTTCACTGCAGACACTCGTGGGCCCTCACTTCCAAGTTCACACCTATGAGGTCCAGCTGCTGCTGCTGCAGAATTCCAGCATGCTGTCTGATCCCCGCATGGATGCTAAAAAATCAGGCTTGAGGGTGAACACCCTAATTGTTTTCCTGCCATTTCCCCTGGCGTGTGTGTTTTGTGACAGGTACTTCGAGTGTAGCGAGAGCCTGGAGTGCCACGTTTGATGAGCTGATTGGCAAGCCCATCGGGGAGTTCTCGCGGAAGCACATGGCCCTGAATGCACCCGGGGTGCTGGCCGAAAATCCCGACATCTTTGCTGTGATTATAATTCTTATCCTAACAGGTAAAGCCACACAGTGAGAGAGACATCAGGTTGACATTGAAGGATCCAAGGTATAGGACAGGCTCCCATTAAGTGTGTTTCTCCCTGTTCTCTTTCTCTCCTTGTTTTCTTTTTTTCTTTTTGTAATTAACAGAGACATCTTCTTTTCTTTGTCTGAATGGCTCCTTGTAGACTCACATTGGATTGCCTGTTTACTAGCTGGCGGGTTGCATGTCATTTTACTGACAGAGTGTTTGTGTGACTGAGGAATAAGATTTTGGTAGTCCTGCAGGCTTTTCGTACAAATGGCCTGGGAATGCAAATTCTTTCAATTCAGTGGCTGACCATTTGGAAAAGAAAGTTGGAGTTCACCAGCTAGGAAGGTGTGGGGGAATGAGGCCTGTCTGGAACACTAATGTGTGCCTTGGGTTTTAGAGAAGTCTCAGATGGTTTACACCTGACAGCCGTCACAATACCCTTTAAGTAAATACATTTCATGACAAAGTTGTGAGTACAGAATTTTAAAATTGTAGCTATTGCCTGAACACAGCTGATGGCAGCTACTTTATAGGGACGTTTGTCTATGTCTCAGCCACTAGGATGGTAGTTTTGTTCCATGTGGCCTTTCCTTGATCAGATTTAAGCTGAGATGCAGTTGAATTCCGCTTTGAGGTTAGAAAATCTTGTATAGGTTTTAAAAACAACATGCTTTATTTTGTATGCCACATAATTGAAATCATCTCACACAGGCCGGTCTCTAGTATTTCTGGTCCAGCTGGCAGGTATATGTATCAGAAATTAAGTCTGCAGTGGTGAGATTTTCATAAGGGATGTGTCTAAAGCAAACACAGCCGAGCATGATGAGGTGGTGTTCCTGTGACTAACCGCTCCTCAGTTCTCTTCTAATGTCTGTATTTCAGAATTCAGTCTGACTACACAGAGCTCTTTCTCTAAGAGTACAAAAGGCACGTGCAGGGCAGTATCCTGAATCATAAGTGGTGGTCATGTGTCACTGGGCTCCTTCCCAAGCACCTTGGTGCCCAGCAGGGGGCTTAGCCACAGATGTCCCCAGATGGCATGCTAACCCCAGGCAGGTCCTATGGCATAAGCCTCAGAGACAGTGTTGTCATGTGGTTCCTGTGCATTTTTTATCACCGGTTTCTGTTTGGTTTCGTTAACGTGCGTCTCCCAGCTGGAGCCAGTCTGGCTTAGAACTACTCTGGGTCTGAGGGGGAACCTTACGTGTTCGTGGTTCCACCACCACAGAGAGCTGTCGCTGCCAGGGTTCCTAACGCCCCAAAGTGATTCTGGGTGACTTCCTCATTGGAAAATCTCATTCTACAGAGAAACGGAGGCAAGTGTCTCCTCCTGGGAGAAAATACCATTGTGCTGCCGAGGGGGCATTCCCAGGACAGTGCTGGAGGGAGAGGGAGAGGGTAACGGAGAGGGTGCTGGGTGAGGCCTTCTTGTCATCCCCCAGACAGACATGCCTTCCAGGGCAGTTGGCCAAGACGTCCCCTATCTCTGTGGTCCTTTGGTGCCCTAGGTGGCACCCTCCATTCCACAGGCGACCTGCTAGGCCAACTTTGATAGCTTTCTTAAACACCCTATGGGCTTTGGTTATTTTGAACCTTGCTTCTAGAAAGATAGCTCAGCTCTATTCCCAAAAATTCACAGAAATTTTGGGAGGTTTGGTGCCACTTGGATTCTTCTTAAGTCCCCCTCTTGTCCCATCTCCATCTCTGTCCTTGTTCCCGATCTAGGAAGGCCTTGCCTGGCATGAGGTTAACACTCCGAGGTGAAAATTTCTGTTTGCACACTTTTTCAGGACTTTTAACCCTTGGTGTGAAAGAGTCAGCCATGGTGAACAAAGTATTCACTTGTGTCAACGTGCTGGTCCTGGGGTTCATAATGGTGTCAGGATTTGTGAAGGGATCGCTTAAAAACTGGCATCTCCTGGAGGAGGATTTCCGGAACACATCTGGTCATCTCTGCTTGAATAAGTGAGTTTTTTCTCCTTTCTCTCGGCATGTGACAGTTCATTCATATTTTGGTACTTAACAACAGATACATGTATTTGGGGCATGTGATTGGCCATAACAATACCTGCCTTTCTAAAAAACATACTTTGAATTTGAATTTTTTTTTTTGCAGTGAAGTAGCCAGGGGTGTTTTATTTGTTTGAAATTTGTGTTGTTTTATTTCCCTGAACTAGCTAGATATTATACAATAAATGAGGATATTCCAGATAACAAAGTCTCCATTCTAATTAAAGAATTGTACACAGTTGAGGATCACTGTCAGACTTACTAAGTAATCCCTTTTTCCTCACATCCTTTCTCATGACCAACCTTTGAATTTTGTATTCAAAAAAGATTTCTCTGTAGTATCGTGGTGATACCACTTTATTTTCAAATGCCTTCCTATTAATAACATAGAGGGAAGAAAGAAAATGCATGGGAACTTTCATTGAAGGTTTGCAGAATTACTCAAGTATCAAAAGATGATTATAATATTCTCTTTCTCTCATACTCGAGCTGGGCCATGTGAGGCCTGAGAAACAGTGGCCCCATCACATGTACGTTTCTCTGACTTAGGACACCCAGGGTTGGAGTCGGGTGACAGGCTAACCCTCCACCCTGTGCTTTTTTAATTCTTTCAGGCAGTACTCATTGACAAGCTGAAATTATCCAGGATCAAAAGCCCAACTATTATGTATCCTTTTCATCTTTTTTTGTCAGATTTTTAGGTGAATCTTAGGGTTCCAGGAGACTGGGGGTTAGATTTTGCCTACAGTTCTGTTGTAATCATGGCCTAAGGTTAAACTGCCCTGATACCGAGACTCTCCAAAAATGTGGTGGCTTTAAAGTGAAGTCTCAGACCCTGAAATGAGCAGTCCCGGTCGACTGGCCCGCATAGCTACACGCAAGCTTTCAGGGACCCGGATCACCAGCTGTTCTGTCATCCCTGAGGACATGGTCCTCCTCTGCCTGGTCAGAGTTGGGCTGTGGGCACTGGCGTGACCCAGCTCTCCCAGAAAGGGAGAGAGAGTGCCCAGTGCTTTTAAGGACAGATCTGGAAGACATGCCATTAGCAAGAATCCACATTCCATTAGCAAGAATCCACGAGGCAGCCACATCTAGCTGCAAGGGAGGCTGAGAAACAAGATCCACATTAGGGATCTGCGTGGTCACGGGCCAACTTGGTCTGGTTCAGGGCTGGTACCCAGCCACATCCTCCAGTGGTGTGATCACTGGGCAGGTGTGATCACTGGGCAGGTGTGACTAGTTTGTCATTACAATGCAAACAGAAAACTGTTGAATTAAATGCATGAAGCTTCACTAATATTATGTAGTTAACAGTTCAAATAAAAAGAATCTTTTGGGGACTAAGCTTTATTACAGAAAAGTAAAGACTTATAATACATTATCCCCAGACATTCCTGAGTCACATTTATGCCAAATTCATTGGTGCTCATTACTTCAAAAGTGGAGTAAAACCAGTTGGAAATAGGCTTTGAAGTGACACAGTAGACTGAAAACTTTGGGAGCCTGTTTTACTGGTTGCTGTTTATTACAGGTCAGGACTTAAATATAGATGACTCTTTGCGATTCCTGGTTGTCATTTGGGATTTAATTTTATTATTTTTATGAAGAGATTATGTGTGCCAGCCGATGGCATTTACTTTCATTGCTCATGTCCTTGCAATAGTGAAGTGTACCGGCTTCCAGACAAAGCGGCATTTGTTGCCTGGCCTCTGGTCACGTGTTGTATCTGCCCACACCCTGGGAGCATGTTGCCACGGAGGGCCATGGTCAGCCCCCAAACAGGTGGGATGCTATGGGACTGAGCGAAGTTTCTCTTTCATTTCGTTAAAACCTGTCAGCTGCTTGCTTCTTTTTTTTCTTCTATCAGATTCTATTTCTGACAGTGGCCACATAGCCTTGCATGAAATTGCTTGTCTCTCTGAAATAATAGAGCATTTCTCAAAGCACACAGCACAGAGGAGCTTCACCGGGCACGGGTTTGAAGGCAACCGACTATGTTGGTTTGTGATTCTATCATGCTCTTGACATGGCGGGCTGTGAAGGTGCCTCTCAGCCTGTGAGTCAGTCTGTCTCTTGGTCTGGAGTAGGACGGTCATCCTACAGTCTGGCTGGTTGCTGGTGCTATCTCTGGCTTTCTTATCTAGTGTCCTGACGGGTAACAGATGTGGTAAGAATAAAGCATCAGCCTACATGGAAACCTATTGAGAAAGTTCTGTCGGATGGTGTGTGTCAGTTAGAGTGGAAACCCAGAAATAACACTGGCTTCCCCATGATAAAGGCTCAGTTCTCTGGGTCAACACCTGCAGGTAGTCAGACCAGCATTTTGCTTTGGAGGGCCAGGAATCCGGCTCTCTCATCTGGTTGCTTGTCCATGGCCCACCTCCCCAAGGTCATCTCAGGGTCCAAGACGGCTGTCCCCGCCCCCCTACCGGCAGGAAGGAACCCCAAAGTAGAGGAGCACCCTCCCTCCCCACTCCCCTCCCTAGGCGCTTCTCAGGAGATGCGTACACCACATCTGTGTAAATCGAATGGCTACACCTCGTAGCTAGAGAACCTGAGAAATGTAGTCTGTATTAGTAGTCCTATGTCTAACTGAAATAATTTAGTTCCGTTACTATGTAGGCGAAGGTGCTTTATGTCAGGGGGCAGGTGGAAGTTACAGCTCTGAGTCCTGACCGAGGACGATTGGCTGAGGCAGTGGGCCAAGCTGCATCTGGGAGAGGACATTCCTAGCACCACAGTAGCTCCGTCAGGTCCCCACCCAGGCTCAGGGATACTGATGACTGTGAGACACCTTCCCCTGTTCCTGGGCCAGCTGTTCTCTCTGCCATCTTCTGGGAAACCAGTCGAGCAACATGCAGGCGGGTTGGCTCCACAAGCTGCAGGGGCAGGAGTGCTGAACTGAGGTGTGTGCCCGGTGTGCCCTGTCATGACGGGCCTCTTGCCAGGTGGGGGCTGCGGCAGCCCCTCTGAGCTGCCTCCCTGTCTCTTCGTGTGTGAGTTGCCAGATGGGTGGGCATGACCACCATGTGTGGATAATCACTGATTTATATAAAGAGCCTTTAAAAAAGTGCTTCTCAGTGTTTTGGCTTGACTCTGCAGAACAGGTCCTGGGCTTGTTTTATACCAATAACTCTGCAGCTGGTATCGGATCACCCAACTGTTCTTATAAGTTGAATTTACCTCTTGGAGTGGGTAATTATTTACATGGTTCATATGAGGTGATGTTATAAAAAGGTTTACACTGAGAAATTTTGCTCCTATTCCTCTCTTCAATACCTCATTCTCCCACCTGCCATAGAATCCATTTTTAATTTGTTTGTGTATAAGCATCCAGCTTTTACTTGTATAATTACAAGCAATGGCAAATATACATTCATATTTATTTGTAACTTTTATTTATATATATATATACACATACACATACACACATATATATTCCCGTTTCTTACATAAAAATACCATTTCTGCCTCCACCTTTCTGCATATTTACTTACGAGCATCTCCTGCGGGTCTTTCCCTGTCAGGACCTGTGCTTCTGCAGAGCTGTGTGGTGGCCCAGCCCCTGAGTGGCAGTGGTGGTCGGAAGGGGACCTGGCTGGAGGAGCAGAAGCTGGTGTCAGTTGGTGGGACTTGTTCCCTGCTGCTGGTGGCCGCGGGAGTTCCTGTGGGGCCCCCCTGAGTGCCGCTCACCTGCATCTGCTCTGAGGCTTATTGATCCCCCATCACCATCGTGAGGAGCCTAGGAAGGTGCCTTTCGTTTTGCTCTGCTAGTGTCCGCAGCTCCCTGCTGCTCTCACCCCATGCCTTTGTGTTATCTGCGCGTCACCTGTCTGCATGTTCCAGGCCCCCAGGTGAGGCCCAACGAGGCACAGGTGTTTGGAGAAGGAGGTCCCAGCTCTGCCCCCGAGTGGCCTGTGACTTGCTGACTTACTTGTCCTGTCTGCCATCTTCGTTCTGGGGTTGTGGGATTACTTTAGTCATACTTTAAATCGACATCTTCCCTTTGAGTCTGGCAACAGTTTTTCCGACATCTGTCTCTTGTGTATCTCCTGGGGTTTCTGTCAAGGTGCTACTGACTGAACTGCAGTAGGTCCCAGGTGTAGGAACCTCACACACTGGGCTCAGTGGCTCAGTGGCAGCTTCCGAAACTGAGAAATGAGACTATCCACAAGGCATCAGTATAAGGCTTCATCCCCAATAGCAAATAATTGGGTCCAGTGTCTGTCTGTTTTATTAGCCAGGCAGTAATCCCACAAAAGGCAAATTTGATGAAATGAATTGCTAATCCAACCTTAACATGTATTATAGGATTGGAATATTCCATGTGGCTCCTTTTCTCACGCTGGGAAGTACAGTCATCTGGGGAAGGTGGCCCTGCAGAGATGGGCAGTTGTGAGCCAGTCGAGCTGGGAGGGGCAAAAGGCAGGTGGCGATCATCCTCCAGGGCCCTATTAAGTGACTGCAGCAGAAAGCCTGCAGCCTGTTGGCAACAAAACATATGACTGGTGAGGGAGGGCCGAGGCTGCTCTTCTGGGACCGGAAGGAATTTGGCTGTGTTTCAGATGGTGGCAGAGGGCCCAGGGGTCTGAGGCTTAAGACGAGAGGCAGCAGCCCCCGGGACTGACGTGAGCCACAGCTACCCCAGCTCCGTGCAGCCTGGGAGGGCCTGAAGAAGCCACGGGTTTTACTTCACTGGGACTGTCTTCTGAATCTGCAAGGACGTGTGGGGTTTACAGAATGTGTTTGCCTGACTTTGCCTGTCTGACCTCAGCAAATACGTACTGAGCCCCACCTGTGTGCCGAGCCTGCCGGGCCCTGGGCCCCACCCGTGTAAGACCCCCACTATCTGCCTTGTGCACATGGGTGCTTATGAAAGGTTTTCTGTTGGCTAAAGCAGTTCACTTTGTCTTTTTATGTCTCTGGAAATGCTTGTTTTGAGACTTCCTGGTAAATAAGGGAGACATTTCGTGTTTTGTTTCTGGGGCAGGGCCGCCGCATCGGCTGGCAACTGTGTGTCGCTCTGAAGTATGTGTCCTTTCCTCGAGGGGCCTGGACAACAGGCCTTGGTCGCTGGTTTCACCGCTCTTTCCTATTGGACACCCTGTGCCACAGTCCCTACTGCCCCCAAAATCAGCAGAGGGTGCTTCTGGAAGGGGCTCAGGGCGTACCCTCATGGCTCGGGGCCACAGGAGCAGAGACAGCCCTTTACCAAGGGTCTGAGCACAGGGCAGTGGCCATACGCTGGGCAGGCGGTGTTTGGAGCGGCTTCTCTCCAGGACCATGAAGCAGGCATTGTGATCTTTGACTGTGGCTCTTTTTTTTCTAGTGACACAAAGGAAGGGAAACCCGGAGTTGGTGGATTCATGCCCTTTGGGTTCTCTGGGGTCCTGTCGGGGGCAGCGACCTGCTTCTATGCCTTCGTGGGCTTTGACTGCATCGCCACCACAGGTGTGCCCAGGCCCTGGGACCTCCTTCCTGCTCTCCTCACACGGGCTGGGCTAATTTTACCCACGGGAGGCTGTTGTCCTTCTGGTGGGCATGTGCCGCTGCTGCCCCTTCACACATGCATAGCGTGTGGATTTGTAGCTTCCTGCTAGTCTTTCCCCACTTTTATCACTTCCCCAAGTGGCAGTGCCTGGCAGGAAACGGCATCATGAACGTGACCACCCGTTCAGCCACTGGAGCCGGATAATGACGGCCATAGTGCAGCCTGATTTCTTATCTGGCCATCATCCGGGAGAAACAAGGTCATTAAAAACATGGTCATCCTGGCCGATTGAAGAGGCTGGGCTCTGTCGCGCCTCCCAGGTTTTCTCTGCCAAAGGAAACAAGTCTTTTCCTTGGCTGAACCCTGCTGCAACGGCTGAGACCACTGTCCCTGGGCGGATGGGTCTTCTGGTCTGTGTCACTGCTGGCCAACCCTGGGCTCCAAATACCCTGCCTCCCACAGGACCAAGCGCTGGTGGGCGGATAGGCTTCCCAGACAGTGAGAGGCCTGGGGCCACTCGTGGGTCTGTGGGGATGGCCCTCGCGGTCTGCCCGCCTGGGGCTGACCCCTTGCTGCCTACAGGCGAAGAAGTCAAGAACCCGCAAAAGGCGATCCCCGTGGGAATCGTCGCGTCGCTCCTGATTTGTTTTGCTGCCTATTTCGGGGTGTCTGCCGCCCTCACGCTCATGCTGCCGTACTTCTGCCTGGACAAGGCCAGCCCCCTGCCGGACGCCTTCAAGCACGTGGGCTGGGAAGGCGCCAAGTACGCGGTGGCCGTCGGCTCCCTCTGCGCTCTGTCTACCAGGTGAGGGTTCCAAGCCTCCTGGGGAGGCGTAAGGTGTGGAAGGCCACCTAAAGCCAGACACACAGATTCGCTGTTAATACCCCTCTCTTCCCTTGACATAGAACCAGCCCCCCAACCCTGATCACACGGTTTCTCCCCTTGTTGCCGTCAGTCTTCCCAAGAGCTGTTTGTGTTTTGATGTTTCACCATGAAGAGCCTGAGGCCAACTTTTTAACATCAAAGTCTCGCTCTCTCCATCCCCGATTTTGGCCTCTGGACCAGGCCACCACCGCGCTGCAGTCTGGCCCTTAGTTGGATGGTAGAGCAGAGGCTGCTTTGGAAAGGGAAGGAAGAACATTGTGCCCCTGTTATTTCCCACTGGCCTCGATTATCCAGGAACCGTTTCCTCAGTGTGGATTCGCCACAGAGAAACCCCGTGAATGCGGTGCCGCTCTTATTCTCTGTGTGATTCAGCTAGAAACAGTTGTAGGAGTAAATACAAAATTTCCCTTCCATAAAAGTTATGACTGGACCCCATGCCGGTTTATATTCGACATTTCCCACTCTTTCACTTCACACATGGTTACAGTAAGTACTTTCTCTGGGGCTGAGATCCTGATTCCCAGGTCCTCTGGCTGTGGGCTCCGCGTGGTTTGGAGGATGGCTGTTCTTGGTGAGAAGCGCAGGGCCCCTCTCCTCAGTGGGCACATTATGGTGCCTTTATTCCCGACGAGCTAGTCTGACAGCTGCATTTTGTCTTCTTCCCACCTAGTCTTTTAGGTTCCATGTTTCCAATGCCCCGAGTGATCTATGCCATGGCTGAGGATGGGCTGCTATTTAAGTTTTTGGCTAAAATCAATGATAGGACCAAAACACCAATAATTGCAACACTGACCTCTGGCGCCATTGCTGGTAAGAACTGGAAGTAATTTCATGTGCTACTGTTTGTCACAATTGAGGTAACATTCCCTGGGGAAATATCTTGAATGTGCTGGTCTGTGAGAAGTTGTGACTGGTCTTTTTTAACATTTGGTTTTTACCCTTAGAACCTGGTTTATTGTAAGGCAGCTGCCCTTCTGACAAAGGCAGAGGCCACTTTTACGGGGGATGTGATGGAATTCTCAAAAAGCTTGAATTCTTTTCTTCTTATTATTATCCTATCAGTGGACCGAGCTTAGAACACACCTTGTTCCTTCAAAGCCCTGTGCCTTTCCCCTTTTCTGAATGTCTCTGAGTCGACTTTGGTGAGAAGACATCTTGCATGATATAAGCCAAGTGACATTTTATCACTATTGGGAATTCAGTGTCCTTATATCTTAGCTTGTGAACTCTCTGGAAAATGATGTTCCCTATGGTCGGTGTATTATGAGATGTGCTGCCTTTTCCCAGGGCACAGTGAGGGGCTTGCTGGTGAAGCCACTGGCCCTAAGCTGATGAACAGTGGCAGGCCCAGAGGAGGTTTATCTGATCAAACATCAGGCTCCTCACCAAGAGGACAGTTTTGATGCTATGTGCATTCCAGGGTCCTGATTAAGTTGAGGGGGCCTGAAAAGAAACTTAGGTGAATATGTATAATGTGCTACTCGTTTCCTATGTTTCCTCCTTGAATTATTGCATTTCATAGCCAGGGGAGGCGGATATAATCCCATTGTGCAGATGCAGGAGTGGGGGTTCAGTGAGGTAAAGGAAGGGTGCCCTCAGGAAGTGTAATTCTGGCTCTTGGTCCCCGTTTTTTTTTTTTTTTTGGTATCATTAATCTACAGTTACCTGTGCAACATTATAGTCACTAAACTCCCCACTTCATCAGGTCCCCCCCACCTACCCCATTACAGTCACTGTCCATCAGTGTAGTGAGATGCTATAAAGTCACTACTTGTCTTCTCTGAGTTGTACAGCCCTCCCTGTGCCCCCCCAACATTACATCTGCTAATCGTAATGCCCCTTTTTCCCCCTTATCCCTACCTTCCCACCCATGTTCCCCGGTCCCTTTCCCTTTGGTAACTATTAGTCCGTTCTTGGGTTCTGTGAGTCTGCTGCTGTTTTGTTCTTTCAGTTTTTTTCTTTGCTCTTATGCTCCACATGTGAGTGAAGTCATTCGATACTTGTCTTTTTCGGCTTGGCTTATTTCACTGAGCATAATACCCTCTAGCTCCATCCATGTTGTTGCAAATGGTAGGATTTGTTTTCTTCTTATGGCTGAATAATATTCCATTCTGTATATGTACCACATCTTCTTTATCCATTCATCTAGTGATGGACACTTAGGTTGCTTCCATATCTTGGCTATTGTAAATAGTGCTGCGATAAACATAGAGGTGCATTTGTCTTTTTCAAACTGGGCTGCTGCATTCTTAGGGTAAATTCCTAGGAGTGGGATTCCTGGGTCAAATGGTATTTCTATTTTGAGTTTTTTGAGGAACCTCCATACTGCTTTCCACAATAGTTGAACTAATTTGCATTCCCACCAGCAGTGTAGGAGGGTTCCCTTTTTTCCACATCCTCGCCAACATTTGTTGTTGTTTGTGTTTTGGATGTTTGCCATCCTCACTGGTGTGAGGTGATATCTCATTGTGCTTTTAATCTGCATTTCTCTGATGATGAGCAATGTGGAGCATCTTTTCATGTGCCTGTTGGCCATCTGAATTTCTTCTTTGGGGGAAGTGTCTATTCATATCCTCTGCCCGTTTCTTAATTGGATTATGTGCTTTTTGTTTGTTGAGGTGTGGGAGTTTTTTGTATATTTTGAATGTCAACCCTTTATCGGATATGTCATTTATGACTATATTCTCCTATACCATAGGATGTCTTTTTGTTCTACTGATGGTGTCCTTTGCTGTACAGAAGCTTTTCAGCTTGATATAGTCCCACTTGTTCATTTTTGCTTTTGTTTCCCTTGCCTGGGGAGATATGTTCATGAAGAGGTCACTCATGTTTATGTCCAAGAGATTTTTGCCTATGTTTTTTTCTAAGAGTTTTATGGTTTCATGGCTTACATTCAGGTCTTTGATCCATTTTGAGTTTACTTTTGTGTATGCCCGGTTTGTTTTTATACCAAATTAAATTAAGACATGTGATACCAGTCACAGTTTGTACCACAGAGGCGTGTCCCGAAGCCATTGGTAGGACATATGACCATCTTCAGTGAATGAATTGGTGTTAGTATTTACGCCCTTAGCTGAGCTGAGTGTGCTTGGTTTTGTGAATTAATATTACATAATGAAAGAAAGCTAGTTTTTTGTTACTTGACAATTTGTTCTGTAATTCTACATTCTTGAGAGTGATCTCAGTGGTCAGGTTAAGGGACACCATATGTCAGAATATGGCCAATACATCTAACGGAATAAGGAATTGGAAATAGTGAATGTTTCTTTCGTACTTACATTTAATTTGATCATGTTAAAGGCTGGCCTTAATTTTCTTCCTGTGCTAATAAAGGGAGATTAAACAGAAAACTTTAAAGTGACTGTAAAGTACATGCATTCGCCAAACTGAGGATTTGCTTTTTCCATTTGATGGGAGTGGTAAATAAGTTTTTGGTTTTCTAAAATCACCTCATATGCAAGGCATTTGGCTTGAGTTTCTCTGTGGCTTGCACAGTTAGATACTGTTCTCATTACCCGGAAGTCCCTCCTCTCTCTTTAATCCTGTTCTTTATCCTCAATTTAAATTTGTTTTGGTTGCAGTGATCTATTGGAGCTTGAGAAATATTTATGGCAAAAAAATGGCTTTTGTGTTTATGTTTTAACTTGTGTTGATTGCATGTGATTTGAACATATCCCAAAGTAGATCCAGCCAAGTTGTTTTTTTAAATGGGAATCTTGACATAAACCCACATGAATAGACATATATACTTACAAAAACTACAAAGGATTTTCAAATAAGCATGTATGTTTTATTTAACTGGGGTCACGGTAAAGGGACTGATAGATACTCTTTGGAATAACACTGCTTTCCATGCTCAACCGTTTGTGTTAGAAGCACCTATGAGTCCTCCCAGAGCACTTACTTGTCCTCATCCACCTCCTCATTGCTGTTGCTGCTGATGCATATGTAGGGTGGTCTGTTCAGGGAGGCCAGAGGCTACCTGGTCTACCCTGTTCAGTGGTGTGTATATCAGCACCCAGTTGGCTGGCATGCTCTTGATGAGTGCCTGGTGGAGGATGGACAAATGGGCGGGTGGATACATGATGGATGGGTGGATGGATGATGAATGGCTGGTGTTTGAGTGGATGGATAAATGACAATGTCTGTGAGTCAGCTTTGCATACAGCAAGAAACACCAGACTCAGAGCCACAGGAAACCTAGTTCAGATCCTGACTTTTCCACGTAGTATCTGTATGACCTTAGGTGAGTCTCCCAACATGCCTGAACTTCAGTTTCTCCATCTGTAATGTAGGCATAGCTTACAAAGTTGCTGTGAGGATCCAACAAGGTCCTGTTGGTGAAAGTGCTCTGTATAAATGTTAATTAATATGAATTATCCTCTGTTGAGGACTGTGTGATTTATCCCCGAGCTTTTTTTCCCTTTGAGCAATGTCACAGTGTCTCATCATGGAAAGGGCTGGAGGGTCAAGTAAAAGCAGCTCCCTCGTGTGCCCCAGACCACAGGTGGGTGGGGTCTGGTGGCCAGCGTGTAGAGGGCCATCCATGGATGCTGATGTTTGTCTCCTCCCCAGGTGTGATGGCCTTTCTCTTTGATCTGAAGGACTTGGTGGACCTCATGTCCATCGGCACTCTCCTGGCATACTCTTTGGTGGCCACCTGTGTGTTGGTCTTACGGTACGTATGGCTTTTCTGGATTCCATGACAGAAATGCAGATGTATCTTGCTTGCCTTTTAAAAGTTCAAATTAATGGTTTACACAGGTATACATTTTAGGTTGTTGATAGCTCCTTTGGGAAGTCCCAGGAGAAGGTGGGGTCTGTTGGTTGAGGGCCTAGTTACAGAGAACATCCTTGAGAAGAGTTGGGGTTACCCCACCCCCTCTATCTTGTACCTTCATTTTTCTGGCCAGAGATAGGTTCTCAGCCCAGCTGTTGGCCGTGGATCCTGGATAACAGTTTTTGTAGGCTCAGGGTAATGATTTCACCCTGATTCAGGTTCTTTAGGCCGAGGAGACTGACAGCTGGCCTGTTGGGAATTAGGAGAATGCAAGACCCGTGAAAGGCAGATCAGTGTGGGGCCTCTGGAGCAGCATTGCCCTGCTGCTGGGGACGCGAGGCCCACCGCACAGTGTGCAGTGGCCAAGGCTGACGTTCAAGGCGACTTTGCAGGTTGTGGCTGTTTCCGCCTCGTGGGGTCCAGGCAGCCGTGGATACTAATGCAGCCCTGGGCTTCTGCATGGGGTCCTGGTTTTCTCAGCTACCCCTGGACCCCTCCCAAAGCCCACCCCTGGGCTCCAGCTTCCCTGTGCTCGAGGACGGGGCTGTGCTTCCTTACTCCTAATGGCCACGGTAGCATTCCTCACAAGGACGTGGCATCTCATGGAGACTCTGTGTTGGTCACCTAGCAGGAGCCTTCTTATTTAGTTTCCAGATATTTATATTTGCAAGGCCATTGATTCCATTTCTGATGTGCTCAGCAGCCTAATTTATGTAAACCCTGGGTTGGGCTTCAGTAGGGACTGTGTAGAATCGGCTAAAACTAGTTTGCTCTTTTCCTGACCACTTGTTCCTTCCCAAAGGCTCAATGCTAGGACCTTCTCAGAGGTTCCCCTACTTTCTTAGTTGACCGAATGGTGTTGCATAAGTGAATCAGTGAAAAAATGGCTAAGTATCTTTAAGCTCACTGTTCAGTTATATGTAAAATAATTCATAAAGTACTGTGTTTTACTAAGCTGGTGGGAAGGATTGGTGCTGTGTTCATTATAGGTGGGAAGATAAGGAGCCTCATTTAAAAGGAATGCTTTACTTGCAGGTAGCTTGTGTCTTGAAAATCATGCCATAGGCTGGCTCCTTCACCCTGCCCTGTAGAGTTATTTATTCTAAGGCACTTGGACTTTTAAAATAAATTCAACCAGTTAAATCTCAAAAACAGAATTTCTCAAATCTATCATCCTGCAGACACATTTCTCCAGCTCTGCACCAAGTAAGATCCTGGTGTTACTGCTTCTATTTCTGTCTGTACCTTGAGCTCCATACTGGTCATAGTTTTCTTAGAAGTGGCTAATATCTTAAGCATTCTGGGGCCAGGAGCTAGAGAAACCATCTCAGGACATTCTTCTGGGCCGGTTCCTAGTGGAGGTCAAGGTGCCTCCAAACAGAGACACCAAGAAAGGTGTTTCCCAGAAGCAGGAGAAGAACACAAGGATCCAGGTCTCCTCTGTTTCCATTCTGCCCGAATATGCATCATTCTGTCCCTCATCCTCCCATTTTATGCTTCCTGTTCCGGACACCTTAACCTTTGAAGGCTTATTACTAAGAACTTAAGTTAGTGTGTATCCTTTTGCTTAATTGATGCATGTTATAAATGGCTGTGCAATACATTTCAGATACCAGCCAGAGCAACCTAACATGGTATACCAGATGGCCAGAACGACGGATGAGCTGGATCAGGTAGACCAGAATGAACTGGTGAGCACCAGCGATTCCCAGACAGGCTTTTTACCAGAAGCAGAAACGTTTTCTTTGAAAACCATACTCTCGCCCAAAAATGTGGAGCCTTCCAAATTGTCTGGGTTAATTGTGAACATTTCAACCAGCCTCATAGGTAAGAGCCCATCCCTCCCTATAAGGTGTCTAGGGTCTTGCTCGTTGGCATTGCATGCTTTCTTGCCATTGGGGGTGGAGGGCAAGTGCCAGAAGGGATAAGCTACTGGACTGTCCTAATTGTGGTTGATGCCTGTAGAAATGGAGCCTCCCTCTCCGTAGGTTTTGGGGAGAGCTGAGGATATCTGTGGGAACTTGAAAAATGATGGAACTGCACCTGTCTCTCCCTCTTAGCAATTCTTATCGTCACCTTCTGCACCGTGGCTGTGCTTGGACAGGAGGCTCTGACAAAAGGGGGGTTGTGGGCAATCTTGGTGCTCACAGGATCAGCCCTCCTCTGCTCAGTGGTCACCATCATCATCTGGAGGCAGCCTGAGAGCAAGACCAAGCTGTCGTTTAAGGTGAGCAGCTCTGCCTGATGGGCCATGAACTCTGGCCCTCCTGCGGGGCGGTGGACCGTGCACAGGCTCTGCCAGCCTGGGTGTCTGGAGGGTGGTGCTTGCTGGCTGGCCTCAGGGGAGCCTGAGGCACAGGCGGTACCTGCCGAGGGGGGCTGACCCAAAAGCGCATACCTTCTGCCCCTGGCTCTCGGGTGGTGAAACGCATCTCATCCTCGGGGGCTTCTCATAAACGTCCATCCAGGTGGATTACACATCATTGCCAAGCCTTGGAGATGACCAAGTCTTCGGCATTTTTGATTAAGTGGAAGTCCCACTTCTAGCCCCTTCTTTAGCAAGAGAATAACAAGCAGGAACAATTAGAATAGATCTTACTTTGGCAATCAGCAGCTTAGAAGCAAATTCTACCTTAGGATTTGCCGGTGTGAGGGTGTATTTGTGTTTTGGGGGTGTGGGGGTACGGGGGGTGCTGGAGCCTGCAGGGATGTGGGGGGTGCAGGCAGGCGGCACTCCCTTCCTTCTCCCCGTATGAACGTGGCAGACCTCGTAAGTCCCGGGGGCATCTCTTTTCTAGCTTTCTGACTGGTTTGAGCAGGTGCCATCTCTGGAGTCCTCTGCTCCGTCAGGTGTGACACTGCTGCCTGGTGTCTTTGCAGGTGCCCTTCCTGCCTGTCCTTCCCATCCTGAGCATCTTCGTGAACGTCTATCTCATGATGCAGCTGGACCAGGGCACATGGGTGCGGTTTGCGGTGTGGATGCTGATAGGTGCGTGAGCTGGCGGGTTTCGCTGGAGCAGCGCCTCAGGCGTCCCAGCATCTCTGGGGGGCCCCCCGCCCCGCCCCCAGGGCCTCTGCTGCGCTGCTCAGTCCTCTTCCCTGACACCTGGCTGGAGGGCTCACGTCACCAAGCCTCTAGTCCACATTCCAAAACAGCAGAAACACGCAGTCAGCGATTTTCTCTCAGGCAATAAGGAACTCCTGGTAGGTTGGGGGTCCTCCCCTCCCTTTCAGATGCTTTCCATTTTAATAGCCTCTTGCCTGAGCTAGTTATCTTGCTGGGCAAAAGCTTGTAGTTCATCCGAACGAGACTATGAGGCAGCCTTCGATAAAGCACCAGTTCCTTTCACCCCTGATGGGGAAGCCGGGACTGCGCCTCCCCGAGCCTGGCCACACCCGCAGGCTGCCCACGGGACTGTGAGTCCTGGCAGGGCCTGAGGGAGGCTTGGGGGCCAGGGTTTGGGTGCTGGCTGTTTGGGGCTCACCGTGGCCCACCGTCTCGGCCTCTGACACCAGGGGCGGCAGGAGGTGGACTCAGGGTCCTTCCTCAGTGTCCGAGGGAGAGTGCTGGTGACTGGCCTTGGCCTTTGCCCTTCATTGTCACTGACAAGAGCAAAAACACCTCAGAGCTGTTTCTGCCAAACTTCTTGGCCCCAGATTGGTTCCCTTTGGAGCCGGCGACTGCAGCCTGGTGGTCTCCAGGAGGCGCATGGCTGCCTCTGTTCGTCAGTGCGGCCCTGGGCAGTTAGAGGCCTCCCGCAGAGCCCGTGCGGAGAGAGTTGGCTCAGCCTCTGGGCAGCGTGTGCTCGGCCCACCATGGCCGTTCCCTTCCTGCCAGAGGCGGAGGGGCGCCCACAGCTGGGCATCCCTATGTAAGCCTCTGGGTGTCAGCTGACTCCGAGGGCCTTTGGAGGTAAGTCCCTCTTTAAGGTGAGCTCTCCTGCGTCACTGGTACAAGGGTGCACCCAGGGCCACATGGGCCAGTTTCTGTGCGGGTAGTTGGAAGCACAGATCTCTGGGCCTCACACATACCTTTAGAGTCTCTCACCATGCCGTGCACTGAATTCCTGGGTCCCACACATTCTCAGGCCGCTTGGGTGCCTCCCGCAGGCCGACAGTAGCTTATGTAGGAAAACAGGACCATGGGGACTGGAGAGGCAGCCCAGGAGTGCTCGCTGGGAAGCCTGCTGGCAGAGACTCTGCGACTGCAAAGTGTGTCCTGTCCTCTCCAGGGCCACGGGGCACCAACTAGGCGGTCAGTGCTGAAGCTGAGAGGCCAGCACCCCTCCCGGACCCAGCCTAGCTGCCCTGGTGGAAGGCTGTCCACAAGGCTGCATGCCTTTCACCACACGTGGAGGCGAGGCAGTAACCCGGGCTCAGCCTGCTAGTGGAGTCCTGTCGTTTCTACGATGTGGAAATTTGGCCCCCAAGGGCTGCGTGCTGTGGGCTCATGCCTGGGGCAGGCAGCGTGGAGAGGCTCTTCTGTGGGGCCGCAAGCCTGCGGGCGGCTCTGCCTGCTTCCATGGACCCGCCCGCTCTCTTACGCCTGGTCTCTGCCCTTGGCCCGCAGGCTTCATCATCTACTTTGGTTATGGCCTGTGGCACAGCGAGGAGGCGTCCCTGGCCGCCGACCAAGCAAGGACTCCTGATGGCAATTTGGACCAGTGCAAGTGACCTGCAGCCCTGCCCCCCAGAGGTGGTGGCAGCCCTCAGGGACGCCCGTGGAGGACCCGGAAGCACCGTGCTCTCCCCACTGATGCATCAGCTCCCACCCTCTCCCGCAGAGGCCCAGTGCAGCAGAGGTGCGCCCGCGACTCCCACGACCTGCCCAGACCGGCTCTGCGGCAAGCTCCCGTCACCTTCCTGGCTGGGGCCATTTGTCTGTGGCTGGCCACTGTGTCTCCTGCCCTCCTTCCAAACAAAGCAAGCAGCCCCTGTCCTCACCAGCTCCACTTCGTGCGGCTGCGGCCGGGCCTTGGCAGAATGGAGGCCACCTCCTTGTCACCTTGGGAAGCCAGGCCTCCCTGCTCAGCACCGAGCAGCCAGCCACAGGTGCAAGACGAGTCCGACAAAACAGTATGTCCTCAGCCATCCCTGCCCAGAGCCGAAGGACAGCGGTTTACTTCCAAAGGAAAACAGGGCTGGTTTCCTGCTCCTGCCTTCTGAGTTGCTTCCAGAAGGGTTGTTAGGACTTCGGCCCCTCTCCCACCTCCCCTTCCAGGCAAGGACTTTTCTTTGAAGGCTGAGACAGACCCCAGCACTCGGAAGCAGCCTCAGGGCAGCTGGTTCTGTCCAGGGGGAAGGGAGCCCTTTTGTGGGGAGGCCAGGGAGGAGGAGGGCTGGCCCCACTCCAGCCGGGGGCACGGGTGCCGCCTTCAGCTGCATTCGCTCCTTCCCAAGCCAGTTCTGGCTTCTGCTGGCCTCTCTCACCACTGGCTATGTGTCCTGAGTAACTGGAACATGACACTGTAGTTATGTAGTGACAGCCTAAATTAGCAGAGCTTTGAACAGTTTTTCTGTGGGTCTTTGCTATTCACCAAGTGCTGCCCTCTGATGCTTGCCAGTCAGTTTCTCGGGTCTTATAAGGTTCTCAAGGCAGATGTCCACTCGTTCCGAGGCGACAGCAGCGGGTCTCCCCAGCTGCTTCTGGCCCCTGGCATGCTGTGTTCGGCCTGTCTTTTATGTGTAAGCAGATTGAGTTCTCCTGTTATCTGCTGTGAATCGCTCCACCAAATTAAGTTGGCACTTAATGTTAACTTAGAAAATGGCCAAACAGTTATGCCGTACTGTCAGCGTATCATTCAGGGTGTGGAGTCAGCACATATATTGCTGTCCCTCTCCTGTATCTGTCGCCACATGTTGTGGGTTTGTATATAGGTTTGTAACCCTGTCTAGACCTCTTGCCTCCCTAAGTTGGAGAGCTGCGGGGCCAGCCTGGTGTCCCCGTCCATGGCACCAGGGACTTAAATGGTAGTTCAGTCACTCCTTGTAGATAGAAGCCAGAGGAAACAACACTGGTTGTGTCCTCCTTCCAGTCAGAACGTAACTCAGGAGACAGAAGGGTCCAGTGTTGATGGGAAGGGAGGGAGACAGGCATTTGGATGCCCCAGAGAACGGACATGCTGCTTTTGAAGCTTAGATGGCTGTTTCTTTTCCCTCTGGCCTTTGACACAAATCTTATAGACAAAAGTCTAATAACTTGATAGCACTTGTTTTTCTTATGTTGCCCCAAAGGGTTCTTGGGGAGAAGTGCAAGAATCGGTGACATGGCCGAATGGCTGGGCCAGCCAGGGGAGCTGGGGGGCCAGGAGGGGGCCTTTGTTCCAGGCCCGACCACCTTGCAAAAAGCTTTATCCTAAATGTTATTTGTGAATGTTCCAGAGGGGGGATCATAAGAGGCCCAAGCTTGGGTTTCCAAAGAAAGGTATTTAAATTTATGTAGATTGGTGCTGTACAATATTTTGATAAATACTATTAACTTATTTTGTAGGGACTTCAGTTGTCTGCTGTCTTCTTGGGGTGTGTTAGCTATTTGTCTTGCTTTGTCTGTATTTTTCCACAGAGGCAAAGGGAACTTGGTGAGAACAGGGGATCCAAGAAAGGTGGAGAGGAGAGAATTTCACTGTAATTTCTCTTTCTAGCAGAAATTTCTGTGCAAAGCAGAACAGACTGTTTACTGTTGACCTTTTAGCTGTCAGCATGCATCATTCTACAGACGGCAAGGGTGTCGTTTGTCCCCTGTGGCATCTCATGGAGGACATCCTGACAGACGTGAGCCTTTTGGCCCCCAAAGCCAGGAAGTGCTGCCCAGGAGGCTGGCCCGCTTGGTGGGGATGAGAAGCCCCTGCACCTGGGGAAGGGCCCTTGGGGGTGATGGGGTAAATCCTTCACTGTGCTTTTTTTGAGTTTTTGTCAGTCACCATGGGTTTTCTGTGTATGAGGACAGTGACGTTAGGCGTGGTGCTTGGGGTAAGCCTCACATGCACGCCTGTGTACAGAGGCAAAGCGCCACCACCAGCAGTGCCCAGCAGTTTCACATCCCTTGGCTCCGCACCCCCCAAACAAGAGTATGATTCTCAGTTTCACGGGTTGGCCAGTATTTTCCCACATAGTCAGAAATTCCACATTTCGAGAGACACACCCTTTGGGAATATTGTGTCTGCTTTGATCTGAGCCGCAGACCCAAATAAATTGGAAAGACCCACTGCGATGAGTAAGGACCCCTGCCCACCTCTCGTAATCCCTCACCCTGCATGTTTTCATGACTGCGGTCAGTTCCAGCTCATGAAGAAGCAAACAGCGGAGCCTCCACTCTGGTCGGGTGAGGTGTGAGCCCACCTGCACGAGTGGGCGGATGGTTCAGCGGGAGACAGGGCTTCCAGACCCTCCCGTGATCTATCTGCTCACCCCACTCAGCCTGCCTTTGAGCCGGATTTATTTTTCCAAACCAAGCAATTGGGAGTGAAAGAGTCATCTTCCTCAGGCTGTCTGGGGAAGGCTGCTAGGTTGATACTGTTGTCAGACTTCCTGGCACATCCCCCACTTTTTGTCCCACTGAGTCTCTCAGCTCAGTCAGGCGGCTGACCACACGTGTGGATGCTGTGCATTCATCCCGGCTCTGAGGCCCGGACGTGATGCTCTGTGTGCCTGTGTCCACACCTGGACGGGGCAGCTGGCCCAGCCAGCCCCTTGGCCACTGCATGTGCTGTGCTTTATCCTCAGGGCCGGGGCGGTATACCAGGCCTTCTACCTGCCACCCCGGCACAAAACAGGCCCCGGGAATTCACTGGAACTTGCCATCCTGCCCAAGATGGTCTGTAGCCTGACATGGGAGACAGAGCTCTGAGTACCGGGTGGAGGCTGGGTTCCCTGGGTGAGTGTGGACGAGCCTCGTAAAAGCCCCCCCAGACTGCAGGTGAGCACCTGGGCGTTTAGGGGCCTTACTGGAGAAAACCTACCTGACTCCATTCCCGGACCTGTGCTTTCTGACTTAACTGTCCTGCTTTTACACATCTAATAAAAGCTGATTGTTCTGTCAGCCCCCGAAACATAACCATGAATATAAGAGTGAGGGGTCCTCATGGCGGGCCCCATCACTGGTGTGTTTAGGATGGAAGAAGAGGTGTGTCTGCAAGTCCATGCTCAGCTGGGCACAGGTGTGTGATGCTTGTGTGGAACTGTTCAAGAGTTAACTTCAGATGGAGCTCAATACGTTATGTGTAATTGTTATGTATAAATTATGTATAATTTAAAATATGTCTGTTTGCCATTGCAACGAGAGTATTGTATGTAAGGCTTCTTAGGGAGAGTGACATGTCCATTTTGTCAGACTCTTCCGGACTCTTTTTGATGAGGAAATGCTTTACTGATCCAGTGCTGCAAGAAACTACACTCCATATTTTGTCATCGTCATTATACCTACTGGGTTTGTACCAAAAAAAAAAAGGTCGACCGACTTTCATACTCATTGCTCTAATCCAGAGTGTCTCTCTGCCCTTTGCTTCACTGACGCCAGTGGCGTCTTTCAAGGGAGACATGGACCAGCCAAGAGAGGCTCTCAGGGCACTGCTGTCCAGCTCCCCCCGGATCATCCTGTAAATGTGTTGAGCTGCCCACTGAAAAACTCACAAGAGATGAAAGACCTTGGCTGTCAAGTCCAAATCGATTTCCTCAGGGTAGGAGCGTGTCTAGCAGGGCCAGGAAGCAGGGCAGGAAGATGCAGTCAGACTTTCTTAATTTATTAACAAGGTATATGATTTTTGTGTTTCTTGATGACAACCTTTTTAAGTCTGGGACTTATTTTCCCCTCAAGAAGTTATATATTTAAAATAAGTTACCTGCGTAAGTTGTGCCTTTCAGCCTCGATGTGTTTCAAAGAGCACAGTGGGACGCAAATGATGGCTGGTTTATTATAAAACCTGAAGAGCTGTGGTTTCTCCAGTAAACCTTTTCTTCTACTGAATGTGGAGCCATTATTAAAAGAATTGTGTTTTTTATTATGTAAATTGTATATTTTTTTGCCTGTTTGATGTTCTATTTTTCTAATAGTTTTTCTTATAGTTTCTTATAATTGTTATACCTGGTTTAGATGCTGAAGCTAACTGCAGATCAGGCTGGTCTCTGCTGGTCCCTCCTGTTTTCAAGGACAAGTGCAGATGTTCACCACTTTTAAAAAATGTGAAACCCTGTGTCCCATTTTGCTGACAACACTGTACATTGACAACTTCCTACCATACTTTATGTCGTAAAATCATCTATTTTGTGGTACATTATCTCCTGCTTTAGCAAATTCTAATAAATGCTGCGGCTTGTGTGGGCAAAGTGTGATCTTAAGAATTCTAGCAGCTCTAGGCTGGGTCCCTCAGCTCGGCAGTGCTCCGTGGGAGAGTTCCAGATCCTGCCCCTCCGTCTTCAGAATCCGCTTCCCCGCAGCCTGTCATGTCGCCTCATTTTCATTCAGCCGTTTGGTGGACATGCTCATTTCAAGGATTAGGGCCTCAACCGGGGAAGCCCTGGGACCTTCATCTAGGATCCTCTGGGGCTGTCTCCCAGCCTGCCACGCCTCCAGGCTCGGCTCCGTTTGGGCCCAGTGGTCTTCCCGCCAGTGGGGCTGCCTGGCACCACGCTGCTCGTTTACTGAGGGCTCTGGGTGTCCGCGCAGCAACCCCGTCCTGCCCGGAGCGCGCTGGCCTGGGTGCTCTCCACCCACAGCGTTTGTGTTCCTCTCCCAGGCGGGGTGGGTGGGGCGCTGCAGAGCCTGGACGGCTGGTGGGGAGGGGGGCTGTTCTAACCGTCCTTGACCTCCCACCCCCGCCTTCTTCCCGCCTTGAGAAAGGAAGCATGTTCTTGCACAGGAGGCATATCATCAAAGTGGCAGCCGGCGCGGGGCCACGCAGGCCTCCTGATACCCCCCCCAACCGGGTTTCAGTGATTTTTTAGGAAACCGTGAGCCCCCAAGAGGCGCTTCCAGCCCGCAGGCCTGAGGGACAGTCGCCTGGAGCAAGTCCTGCCGCGCAGTTTGGTTATGACCAGCTTCTAGTGATCAGAGGCTCTCCCCAGACAGCTTGGCACTGGCAGGAAACGCCTCAGCGGACTTGGGGGGTCACCCGCCCCTCCACCCCTGCCCCATCTTCCAGTGCATCACAGGCGCTCAGCCTTGCCCAAGCCACCCACCAGAGTTGGGGAGGGTTAGGCCACCAGCTGCGGGTGACCCTGTCTACCCCTCTTTAAAAGGGGATCGTTTACTCATACCCAAGTAAGCTATAAATACAGCCATTAAAAAACAAATGGGAGAAAAAGCTTAGGCGTAGACCGGGTACCATTAATTGCTAATGAAGTCCGCCCTTAAGGCCTACTTTTCAGGGCCACTACCTAATCCCAGAAGATTCTGGGCTGAGCCTGGGAAGGGAGAAGCAGAATAGGTTGGACTTTCCCAACAATACTTAACATTTTTACTCCATAAAACAAGTGACCTAAGAGTACCTACTTAGATACCAGTGCAGTGGGAGAGGGAGGGATGCACACACGTCCCTACGTTAACTTGGATGCAGCTAAAACAAGACACCACTAGGCAGACAGCAGCTGCTTGCTGGCTGTGGGGCAGGGGCCGCAGCACGCGGGCCTGCCCTCAGTGGACGCAGAAGGAGCGGTCCCAGCTTAGCACTGCATGCAGGCATCCCAGCTGGCTTGGGGCTGGCACTGGCGGAAACCTGCAGCCTTGGTGAGCCAGGCGAATCAGCCTGCAGCTCCTGAGCACGTCCTCCTTCCAGGCGGAGGGGCCCGAGAGCAGAGCTTGGCACTCGGAAACCCCATGTCCTGCTTTTGTTTTAATAGGTTTGAGAGAAGCAGACTGGTTTTTCCAAACATATTTAGGAAACTCAAGTAAATTAACTCCCCTTAACCAGGACAGCTTACTAGCCTTTGCTGGGGTTTTATTTTCTTTTGTCTGAAGCATTTGACCCAAACTCTCAAGTGGTAGGGCGCTGGCTCTTGATGATCATGAAAGCAATGACAGGTCATTGCTTGATGCCTGAGCACTGATGCAGCACGATGCAGCGCTGGCCTGGAGAACAACCTTCAACTCCCACCAGCAGGCGGGAGGTGTCCAGCTCCGGTTTCTACCTGAGCCTAATGCCTCCATCACTCCCTCCCTGCTGAGATGATCCAAGTCTCTTATGCAGGGGAAGCTGGCCTGAACAAGGGTTCTTGGCACAGAGGAGGTGACTGGGTGAGCTGCCTTCAAAAGTGTCTGGTGCCTGCTGCAAATTTGCTAGGGGAGGGGACACAAGGCTCCCAAGAGGTGGGACACCTGCTTTAACCTTGGGCGAGTCACTGGTCTGCTCCTCTGTACCTCCCACAGAGAAGGACACAGAGGGTGGTTATTATAAAACAGGAGGGTACAAGACACCCCAAAAGAAGCTAACACGTTGGGATGAGCTGACAAGGAAGACATTAATAAACAGGTAGCTGTCATCAATAATCTGGAAGCATGGGTGATTCAGAGGGGACACTGTGATGTTGCTGGAGGGGACTGGAGGTGATTTACCACCTGTGAAAAGTCTCTTGTTCGGCTGTTGTTCAGGTGGGCAGACTGCTGAAGTCTCTCTAAAGCAGCGGCAACTTCTGTACATCCTGCAAAACCACCCCAGGGAACCAGCCCACCCAGGAGTCTCCTGCAACCCCAAGCAGGAGCAGAGGCCTGTGGGATGTGCCAGGGTCAGGCTGGCCAAACCGGTGACACCCCAACCTGAAGCTGGGGATGGAGGGCACCAAAGGCCCTGGCTGCATTTGGGGTGCTATAGAGCTCTCCACGGTCCTGCTTCCCCTTGTTGGAGTGAGAAGGCTCATGCTAAGGAACTGCTGTGACCATGGACGCTACCCTGGAGATCCAGTCTCATCCTGGAGAAAGCCCTAGGACAGCCCACACTTAAGCTGTTTGACAGGACTTAGGGCAGGCCAAGCCCTCTTTGGGGAAGAAATGGACACCTGTCAAGGTCTGAATTTGAAATGCACGGTGCGGGGATTGTATTCAATCTTTTGTGTCCTTTCTCCAACTGACTCCAGCCCACAGCAGCCTACTTGTGATGGCCTTGAAGAGCAGAGGCACCCAGCTCCCCGAAGTCCAGGGTGGGGCCCGCTGAACATCTGGGCTGGAAACGTGAGGGTGGGGACCTTGGACGTGCTGCCTCAGAAAGAAGGGGCCCTGAAACGGCTGACCCTCACACACACAGAAAAGGGACCCAGCCCACAAAACACCTCCCTGGCCCCTCTGCCTCAGATCCCACCTGAGTTTCCTGAAGGCTGAGAGGGCCTGGTCGACAATTACAGCACGTGCATATCACAGAAGGTCCCGCAAGGTAATTTTAATATGCTTCAACGCAAATAAGCAACACAGAAAATGTAGGGGCCAGATAAAGACTGTGTGACCCCCCTTAAATAATCACCAAGTGTGCCGCCCGCCAGCCCCTCCCCGGCCCTGACACCCGGCCACAACCTCATCCCAGCCTGCGGTGGGGGCAGGGCATCAACCTGTCTCTCAACTGCAAGGCAGAGGGTGGTGAGGTTTGATGGGTCTGAGGCCGGCAGGGAGGCTGCAGCATCTGTGTGGAGACCGCTCCAGGCTGGGAGGCGGATGACAGGAAGACTTCCATGTTGACAGAGGTCCAAATCCTAACGCTGTGTCAGGTCCATGTCCTAATGGTGGGTGGAGCATCGGGGCACACAGTGGCCACTGCCCCACGTTTCAGGTTAAGAGCAATGCATGATGGGTGTCCGTGATGAAGAAACGAAGCCAGGGCAATGTGGGAACTGGCTCAAGCATCGAAGGTCAGGGCTGGTTAGGGCAAAGCTCTAGTCCACCTGGTAAGGGATGACTTAGTTCTAACATCACTACCACTTCGACTTGAATAGGCTAACACACCGTACCACGTTCTAGCGTAACACTGGAGTCTGTATTGCTGTGTACCTGCATTTGGCAGGTGCCCTTATGGAAGCAGCTGCTAATTCAGAGAGCTGAGCTAGCCACGAACTTACGTCTGCAGGTGGTGCCTGCTAACGGCACGAGAGTTATGTATTAGTGAACATGACATGACCTACTCTACCGGAATGCCCGACTCAGTATCACAGCATCATGCAGAGCCTCTAAAGGAAAAAAGAAATGTTTCTTCACTGGGTATCTACTGTGTATATCCCCTGATGGGTAAAGACCCTTGGAGATTTGCTAGTAGTGAGATGCACCTGAGGCCAGGAAGCCCAACCTAGACCCACTCAAGGAACTCATGCTGGCAACGTGTGTGGGGCAGGCATGGCCCTGGGTGAGCCCATCCATTCTGTGCGCTGTTTCTTCCTTGGGACCATGGAGCATCTCTGCGTGAGCCTGCCTGCCTCAGGCATGGTCAAAGACAGCCCTGCGCTCAGGACAATTTCCAGGAGCCTTAAGGACAAAACTGTAGGGTCTTTGTCACAAACAGCAAACAAAGGCATCATTATCATCAACATGTCAACTGTTAAAACTACTTTCTTCTGTGGTCATGCTTCTAATCTTCCACAGGGCTACAGGAATCCTTTCGCATCCTTCTTCTACTATGTAAGAGACAAAGGCCAGTCCAGAAGCCAGGGGCCCTGGCTGGCTGTTTCATTAGGCCCCTCTGTTTGGTAGAACCTGCTGACCCTCAGATGGGCAACTGTCGGCTGTGGTATTGCTTAATCATCCAGAAGACTATATAGCCGGGCGTCTGGGAGGTCACATGATGATCTAGCCCAGCTTCTAATGGATTCCCCCAGAGGCAAGAACTGGTTTTCTGGAAGCCCCTGCTAGAACTCCTGAGACATCTCGATGTACTGTGACTGGGCTGAGTTACAGAACCAAACCGAAGGGGGGTTGCCTATGAAATGGGGCCCTGAGGGTCATATTTTGGTGGGCTGACCATTTACAGGATCGCATCAGAGCAGAGCAAAGGGGATGCCTGAGTACACTTTCCTATGCTATGTCATCAAAACACAGACCCTATCAGCTGTGTTCCTTCTTAAGGATGGAGCACGAATAGTCTTGGCTAACTCCAAGGTCATCCTCACTCTCACCCTAGAAGGTCACGCTCTTCCAGGTTTTCCTGGGTGCAGTAGCTTGACGAGACATTCCAAGATGCCATTTAGGAAAAAAGCAAAACTTGTGTTTATAAGACTATAGATGATTCACTGTCATAAGGAACATTGGCAAAACTGCTAAACCCCTCAGTTTCCCACTAGTATCCCTTAATCCGCTCCAGATAGGAGTACTAATAATTAAAACTTGTGAACGTTATAATAGTGACCTCACCTCATGTTGACTGCAAAGCTGATTGTCGCAAATGCAGGTACCATTCATGAATCGCTGGTGTTTGTGTTCAGGAGGACCACTTGTGGTAGGCTGAAAGGCGCTTCTCTGTATCTTTTTTTTTTCCTTTTTCTATTTTGGGTAGAAATATTCCCCGGGAAGCTAGATAGAAATGCATTTTCATTTCCCAATAATTCTTAGGCACAAGTTAGAAAACTGCTGACCTTCACCAAAATATGCCAGCACTTCATGTTATAAAAAATGCAATTCAGAACCGCCTCATGTGTATGTATATGTATATCTAAATAAACACACATATTGGTGCAGTACACAATAATTATTCAATGTATATTTAAAACAGCTATTTTTAACTAACCTGAAATTCTACAGTGAAAGTTCATTGCTTTCTTTTTTCTTTCTTTTGGCTCTAACTACCGTCAAACGCTTGCACATCAGACACTACCATTTACACTTTCCTAAGTGCCAATACCAGAACAGTCTCACAATAAGCATCCGAAGACCGCCTAGGATGCGGCTACGCAGCTACTGGGCATGCGCCCGGCTGCGTGGTGCCGTTATCTGGGCATGGGGCTGACTCGGGCGGGGGAGGAGGGCCCGGAGGAGGAGCCGCGGTAAACGCGGGACATAGGCGAGAGTTTAATGGGGCTGGTAGGGTCCCCAGTTTGGAGCTTCCAAAGCAGCTCTTCGTTGGTTTGGCTCAATCTCTTCTTCTCCTGAGTTTCTTTCTCCACGTATTCCTGGAGGTTAGCGTTTTCCTCCGACAGTCGTCTGCATGGGGAGAATAAGAAAGAGTCAAGTAGCAATCACGCTTCCAGGAAGGCACATCATTTGGGATTAGCTGGCCAGTGCGTGCAGGGCGAAGGGAGGAGGCGACAGATGCCTTCTGGAACAGGGGCAGGTCGGAACGAAGGGACCCCGAATCTGGGGCCAAAGCATGGTTTCCACTGGCCTGTCGCCTAGGGCCCACAGGCCAGTCAGGGCACAGAGGGGGTGTGGGCTCAGGTGTGAGTCTCAGAGATGGCTCAGTCCTCAGGGGTGAAATACCTGCACATCTCGTTTTACCGAGCTCACTTTATGTTTCACAGATAGTGTGTTTTTTAAACAACCTGAAGATTTGTTGCAACCCTACAGTGAGAACAAGTCTGTCGGCACCATTTTTCCAACAGCATTTACTCACTTGGTGTCTCTGTGTCACATTTTGGTGATTCTTGCAATATTTCAGACTTTTTCATGATTTTATCTGTTATGGTGATCTGTGATTTCGATGTTACTATTATAATCATTTGGGGGCACCATGGGCCATGCTCAAAAAAGACAGTGAACTTAACTGATGACTGTGCATTCTGACTGCTCCACCAGCCAGCCATTCCCCCATCTGTCTCCCTCTCTTAGGGCCTCCCTGTTCCCTGAGACACAGTAATATTGAAATGAGGCCAACTCAGAACCCTCCGGTGACCTCTGCCTGTCCAAAGGAATGGAAGAGTTGCATGTCTCTCACTTTTAATCAAAAGCTAGAAATGATTCAGCTTGGTGAGGAAGGATTATTGAAAGCTGCGTTAGGCCAGAAGCTGGGCCTGTTGTGCCAAACAGTTAAAAGTTGTAAATGCAAAGGAAAAGTTCAGGAAGGAAATTGAAAGTTCTACCCTAATGACCACACAACTGATAAAGAGTGAAACAGTCTTAACTGCTGATATGGTGAAAGTTGTCTGGATAGAAGATCAAACAATCCACAACAATCATTTAAGCCAAAGCCTAACCTAGGACAAAGCCCCTAACTTCAATTCCATGAAGGCTGAGAGAGGTGAAGAAGCTGCAGAAGAGAAATTTGAAGACAGCAGAGGTTGGTTCATGAGGTTTAAGGAAAGAAACCATCTCCATAACGTCAAAATGCAAAGGGAAGCAGCAGGTGCTGATGGAGAAGCTGCCGCAAGTCATCTAGAAGATAAAGCTAAGGTCATTCATGAAGGGGGCTACACTGAACAACAGATTTCCAGTGTAGATGAAACAGCCTTTTCTTCAAAGAAGATGACATCTACAACCTTCACAACTAGAGAGAAGTCAATGCTTGGCTTCAAAGCATCGAAGACAGGCTGACTCTCTTGCTAGAGGCTGATGCACCTGGGGCTTTACGGTGAAGCCAGTGCTCGGGGACCATTCTGAAAATACTGGGGCCCTTGAGAATTATGCTCAATCTACTGTCTGTGCTCTGTGAGACAACAAATCCTACATGACAGCATCTCTGTTTACAATATGGTCTACTACTGAGTCCACTGTTGAGAACTACAACTCACAAAAAAGATGCCTCTCAAAATAGTCCCGCTCCATGCCACTGCACCTGGTCCCCCAAGAGCTCTGACGGAGATGGACAATGAGATGAATGTTGTCTTCACGCCTGCTAACACACCATCAATTCTACAGGCCATGGATCAAAGAGTCATTTTGACTTTCAAGTCATATCATTTAAGAAATACATTGCATAAGATTATAGCTGCCATAGATAGTGATTCTTCTAATGGATCTGGGCAAAGTACATTGAAAACCTCTGGAAAGGATTCACCATTCTGGATGCCATTAAGAACATTGGTCATTGATGGGAAGAGGTCAAAATATCAACATTAGCAGGATTTGGGAAGAAGCTGATTCCAGCCCTTGTTGATGACTCTGAAGAGGTCAAGGCTTTAGGGGAGGAAAGAACTGCAGATATGGTGGAAACAGCAAGAGAACTAGAACTGGAAGTGGAGCCTGAAGATGTGACTGAATGGCTGCATCTCATGATCAAATTTGAACAGATTAGAGTTGCTTCTTAGGGATAAGCAAAGAAAGTAGTTTCTTGAGATGGAATCTACTCCTGGTGATGATGCTGTGAAGACTGTTCAAATGACAGCAAAGGACTTAGAATAGCACTTAAACTTATTGATAAAGCAATGGCAGGTTTGAGAGGATGGACTCCAATTGTGTAAGAAATCCTAACTCCAAATTTGAAAGAAATGTCATCAAACAGCATTACATGCTACAGAGAAACCATTTTTGAAAGGACAGGTCAATCAATGTGGCAAACTTTGTTGTCTTATTTTAAGAAATGGCCACAGCCACTCCAGCTCTCAGCAACCTGGACCGCCCATATTAGTCCACAGCCATCAACACAGAGGCAAGACTCCACCAGCCCAAAGATGGCAACTCCTGGTTAGCATTTTTTAGCGATAAAGTACTTTTTAATTAAGGCATGTACATTGTTTTTTCAGACATAATGTCATTGCAGACTTCATAGACTACACTGTGGTGGAAACATAACTTTGATATGCACCGGGAGGCCCAGAAAGGCCTCTGACTCATCTGTTGAGGTATTTGCTTTATGGCAGTGCTCTGGAAGTGACCCCCTGCCAAGCCCTGCTTTGCTTCATCTGACGGGAGAAGGGAGGTACCTCCACATCCTTCCTTGGAAGCTGGGGCACCTCTCAGAGCAGGACACCAAGATGAAAAGGCGTCACTCAGGAGCAGCTGTAGTTGACCACACGCTTTGCTTGGGTCTGTTCCCTTGCTGCCGTGCTCGGGCCAGGGCCAGCTCTTCTCTGCCATGGGCAGGCTGGCCCAGGACAAGAGCGCAGCAGCCAGGGGCCCTGCCCAGGTCTGCACTGCTCAGCCAATGGAGCTTGGGGTCAGCTCATGTGGTGGGCCTCTCTGCCTGCGAACACCCGGCAGGCACCCCGCTGCGGACCCCCTGGAAGTGAACCGCTTCATCTCCCAGCTGTGCTGGGGACCCTGCCACAGGCCTTTGGTCACCTCACTCATTCCCCCGAGGTGGGGCCTACTGATCCTTTGAGGCAGAGCATTGGTCAGAGTGGGGCTTTTTGTTCTTCCCTTCATGTGGGAAATGCCATGAACCAGTGTGGGAAGCCCCACAGCTCAGAGGAGCGAGGCCATCTGGATGCTGGGCCCAAAATAGAGCCCTCGGAGAAGCTCACGAGCAAAGCCGCCTCGTGGGGGCCGCGTGCTGTGTGAGCTCAGACCCCAGGCCCGCCTACCTTGTGACCACGGTGTTCTGGTCGATCCTGGCTCTGAGGTCTTCATTCTGCTGCTTGAGAACTTGGATCTTTTCTTCCAGGAAAATGTTCTTTTCCTCCTATAAAGGATGTGGTGTTATGAGGCTCTGGGCAAGGCCTTAAGATACATAGGAGGCCAGTACCCTTGGCTTCTGGCCTTTGGTGGATTATGAACAGTGTTTCTGCAAACCGCAGTTTGCAATGCATTACTGAGGTGTGAAGTCGGTGAGAGGGACGTGAGCAGCATTTCTTTTGTGAACAAAATAAAACAACCAAAATTACCAGAGTGTACTTATGAAGTCAGAGTAAGTATTGTCACGTGCATTCTAGATATGCACTTTTCCTTTACACGTATCATGCATCTCTGTGTATCCGGTTCCTGCGGAGAATATTCTCTCTTACAGTGAATGCCGCCTTGCAAGAGTCAGAGGTAAGCCGTGAACCCCGTCAGGACCTAGTTTGGCTAATGGGTCCCCTGGTTCTTCCCAACAGGTCAACTGTGCTGTGTGCCGTCCCTAGCCGGGCGTCATAAGGCATGTTGCACCCTATGACGTGCTGTATCAATAGAGGGATGAAAATATAAGTTATGTGGGCATTTTTTTCCTTCTGAGGCTATGGGCAGCCCAGAACACAAAGTCCAACCAGCTTGGTACATTATTAGGAAATAGTATCATCTCTGGCTGTTACTCTCCTGCACTTTAATGCTTTTCTCTCTGTCAGCCTGCCCCAGGGCCCAAGATCTAGCTGAGTACAGTTCTGTTCTAAGATGACTTTGACTTTAGAAACAAATTATTTATTTGGAAAGAATGTGACAAATTCATTGTGCAGGCTGTTAATCTTTAAAGAAAACTGCCCCCTATGCATGAAGAAGGCTCTGGAATCAAAGCCCAAGGATTGGCCTCTGTCCCTGCGCTTCACCAAGGTTCTTCGACCAGCGTTCAACTTTGCTCCCAGGAAATGGGAAGTGATTGAATCAGTTCTTTTTTTTTTTTGCCTGGAAAACTTTCTGGAACGAGAAGTCATACATACCTGTGGAATGCCTGCAACATGGTGGCAATAGCCAAATAACCCCGAGGCTGTGGGTGACGGGACAACTGACTGGATGGGCCAGCCTGGAGGAGGAGGATCACGGGGCCCTGGGATGGCCAGGCGGCATGACAGGGCGAGGAGGAGCAGGGCTCTGTCGGTGAGACCCCAGGGCCTTCGCTCTGGCTTTGCAGGAAAGCTCTGGGCGGCTGGACGGGGCCAGGTGCCCAGCATCACCCGGGATGTTGGTAATAGGCTCTTATACCCCCATCTGTTCCTATCCTAACTGCTTAGCACGCATGCAGCAAAAGATGCCCACAGAGCACGTCAGAGCAGTGGATAGCGGTGGAGGCAGGCAAGCAGGATGGCTACAGAACTGCACAAAATGAGGCCACCCCTGAGATTCTGCATCAAACTCCTGACTTCCCAAGAAAGGTCTTGAGGCTCAGGAGATGGAATTTTCCACTCGGGGGTAAGCAACAGGCAGGTAAGGGACCCATCCCCTGAATACTGTTAACCATGACATCCATGATGAGAGTAAGGAGTTCCATTTCAGTTACAGGGGCTCTCCCAAAGCAACAGGCTGACTCACCAGCTTTTCTAGCTCAAGAATCTTTTTCTCCTGCTGGTGTATTTGCTGATTCTTCATCTCTAATACCTGCTGCAGACTCTTCATGTCTTCTTGCAAGTGCTGATAAGGAGTCAGTGCAATCTACAGGGCCAGAGAGCAATGAGATGCTTGCCAAAAAGCCAGGTATTCACCAATGTCATAAGTCAGCTGCATCTGGCCTTCCTTGGCAAGCTTCCCAATGGGCAGTGGGGCATGAAAGACACACACACACACACACACACACACACGGAGAGAGAGAGAGAGAATGCTCACAACTTCCTTGCCTGATAAAGATGCCCACTAATTTTCTACTGGAAATGCTACTAAAAGTCCAGCTCCTTGGGAGACAGGAGAGTTATAGCTATCATCCACTGAGAAGTCTGGAAGCTGGAGTGGCCAGACGTTCCCAGCCAGTCCCCAAAAGGGAACTCATGAGATAAAAAGTGTAAATTCAATGCTGGCTTTTAACATTCACCCAGACTATTTGATTCAACGGACAAGAGGGGATTTAGAGGTTCCCGTCCAGAGTGGGGGTGGGCGGGAGGTCCAGGCACAGGAAATGAGCAAGGTGGTTTAAGAAGCAGAAGAGACATTTTAGGAAAAGGAATGTTGGAATAAGGTTTCCAGATGTGGCAACAAGAAAAAATACAGGACGCTCAGTTAGGTTTGAGTTCTAAATAAAAAATTTTTTCTTAGTATAAGTACTGCTTGGGACATACTTTATACTAAAAAATTCATTTACCTGTAATTCAAATTGAACTGGGTGTCATGTTTATCTGGCAACCCTACACCAGAGGGAAGGAATTTTGCAGCTTCAACCCATGTTGGGAGATGACAGGACGGAGAGCCCCCGCCATGCTGATCCCTGGAGCCATGCAGCTCCCTGGCATGAGGTTCAGCAGAAACACCCCGGGGTGGGGGGGCCTGAGGGTTCTGGAAGCCTGGAAGGCAGGCCTACCTTCCGCTGCTCTTCAGTGTTTTTCCTCAAAGCCTCCTCGAAGCGTCTGGCTCGGTCCCGCAGAGACTCGCTCTGGAAGGTCAGCGTATCCACCTGGTCCTGCGAGTAATGAGACGGGCAGCCCGACTTGGTGCACTGCAGACACGGCTGCCCAGGAAGCAATGGGGGGCAGCAGCCCCACTCCAGGGGCCACTCGGAGTTCCCCTTCTGGAGCTTCCACATCAGATGACAGAGGGAGATTCACCCAAATGTTCCCCTGCCCCCCCCTCCTGCAGGGTCTTGTTCAGAACAGACCACAGACACACTGACACGGATGCATCTTTTTGCCACACACAGAGGGCAGCGACGCCGGGCTGTGGGAGGACTCAAGGCAGGGGCCCAGTCCGAGCGCCTCTTGAGAATAATGTGCCCCCACCCCCAAAATAAGAAGCTTGTGGGGGGCATCTAACAATTTACTATCTGACCTCATAGAGGCAGATAATCAGCTAGTCCAGGGGCTGTCTAGTCCTCCACTTCAGAGGGACAATTAATCTATCTTAAGGAACTGTGCTCATTTACAAACCATCAAACCATTCTTGACTTCTCTCTCTGCCTGAGACCCCTCTTCTGCCACCAAACACACTAGCTACTGGGTCAATGGCAAAGTCCTGCTGACTCCACCTGCCAAGTGGCCCTGGAGTCCACGACCTCTCCCAATTCGACAGAACTGCCCTACCTGCAGGCAGGCTGCGCTGCCGGCTCTCTCCTGGCGCTTTCCTGGCCCTGGCACCTGCGTTATCTCTTCTGTCCTCACGCTGGAGTTAGGGAGCTCTCTGAAGTGCAAACTGCAGCCATCGCCCCCGTGTGGCATCAAGATGAAGTGCACACTTTGATGCAGACATGCCTCCAGACCAGCTTCCCTTGTCTCCCAGCTCAGTTTTTGCTCCCACCACCCATAGTACATTCCAGCTCTCTCTCATTCCTGGCTCACTTTGGGCCTCCACTCGGCTGTTCCAGGCCTCGGGGCTGGGCTGCCCGTCTCTGGTGTGAGCTGCCACGTGAGCTGAATCTGTTCTCCTGGGTAACCCTCTGCCTGGCACACCTGCTGTGGGGCAGCCCTCTGTATGTGGGCTGAAAGCACGGAGGCCTGTCTGCGGAGGCACCCTGCCCCTTCCCCTGGCCGCCAGGACAGGTGCAACTACACTGACCGCCCCCTTCACAGCCCAGCAATGACTGATCACAGCCAGTGAGCAAAGGATGCCAGGCAGGGGGCTTTCTCTGCTACTCAAGCACAGTGAATACCCACAGGGAGCATGCCAACATTTTTCTGCCAGGGACACCATTTCTGTAACACTGAAACATAGTTCCTTCTGTGAACTCTTCTGGCAAGGGAAATGGCCTCATCCCTCCAAATAGCAGGAGCTAGGTGTTGTAAATGATGTCATCCTGCTTGATAACACTGTAACACAGGAGGTGCTGGCTTGACGCCTTTCTGCATCATGGCAGAGGGCCTTGTTCTGCAAACCACCCTTGGCCTGTTCCTTTCCTTCTTCTTTGTTACCAGTTACTTTCATTTCACTTTCCAGAAACAGAAGCCCCTGCAGTGCCATTAAATGCAAATGCTGGTGCAGATAGGGCAATATGGGTGTCAGCGGGAGTCTGTGCACACATGAGCTGGCAGGTGTAAACCCAGCCCAGGGCGGTCACCGCTGGGCCCGACACACCGCCACTGCATGGCTGCTGTTACCTTCCATATGTGACTATAAAAATGACTATCACACGTGGCTCCTACGCCAAACCATGTCAGCACTGCCCGAGGAAGCATCTCTCTCAAGTCTCGTTTCTTCCGTTAAAAAAAACAAACAGGTAAAATGCATCATGCAAATACCACCTAGGATGGATCTAAAATATCAAACTGTGTTTTTTGTCCCTTATTCACCATTACTCAAACAGATCCACAGGCACACAGCGCTGTGCAGCGATCAGACAGGACAGACTACTGTTCAACCCGGGTCGATTCTTCCATGACAAGCTAAGCGGCACAAAGACCCGGCTGATGACTTGCCCAGCATGGGCTGCTCTGGAGTTCACCGATGGCATGATAATGCTGGCAGTGAGAATGACGATGCAAATGGAACAATGCTGGAAGCTATTTTAATAGCAATACACGCTACTTATTAGCACTGACATGAGCCAATCGAGTTTCCATTCATCTCACACCTGGAGGAAGGTCCTGCCCTCATCCCCATTTACAGAGTTTACATAACTGCCCAATTCCAAAGCTAGTACAAGGAGGTACTTTCAAACCCAAAGCTCAGATCTCTTACCCCAAACCTATTTCTCTAGCTGCCAGGAGCCCAAGGAGGTGGGCATGAGCAATTCCATCCTCCTTATACCAAATAATCTCCCACCCAAAAGTATCCTGGCCAGGCAGAGTTACAACTAAATATGTACAATTCATGACTGTTTAAGGTGAGTGGCAGAGTGAAGACCCACCAACTAAACAAAACTCTCACTTCTTTTGGTTTTGGACTGGGTGGGATTTTTGTCACATCACAGGGTGGCAGTCACTGTCCCAGTTTGTGTTCCTTAAGGAAGGTGCATCTGATGGTTGGGATGGAGGGTGCATGGATAAGCCACAGGAGGACAGCATGGGCGTACCGCAGGCCCATCAACAGATGGATGGGTTGGTGTGGGGCTTGCAGGAGGCAGTTTCCCCTATAAACTTTTTGCATAACACACTCCGTGGTGGTAACACCGGCTGTCTCTGTAATCCTGGATTCTTTGGCCGTCCGGTCGTCCTCCACGCAATGCCAGGGGAAAGCGAGCAATCAAAGAAGGAATAGTCCTGCCTTTCTATTATAGTTAGGGCAATCACCTTCCATAATTTCTAGATGTGCATGTGCCTAATGCTTAAAAAATAATCTTGTTATATGTGGAACATCTATAGCTGGGAATGAAAGCAGGGCTGTGCGCCTCACCGTGGTTTCCCAGCCAGTTCCCCTAGGGCTGGAGGTGGGCAATGTCTTTCATAGAAGTGGCTAGCCTGGCCTCCGGAAGCAGGAGGAAAATAGGTGCCTGTGATCTGGGAGACCCTTCAGTCTCCCCTTAGAGGTCAGAAGGCATCCGGGCAGTGCCACTGCCCTCAGAGACCTGCATTCTCTGTAGATTGGTGGCAGATGGCAAAGAAAATGCTTTTTGTCACACCCCCGCCTCCAGGTGACTAACCAATACTATACCCCCTGCCTAGAATGTTTTCTTCCCTAAGTCCTCCCTTCTTCAAACACAGCTGTTACTCCTCTGGCCACAGCAGGTAGGGATCAGTCTCTTACAACTCCTGCGGCGCTGCCTGTCATTTGGTGCAAGGACGTGGTGCTTCTCTGGTGGTCTGTCACTGTGTGTGTCACAGCTCTGAGTACACGGCCAGCTCCTCAAGGGCGGGGAGTATGTCTTATTTACCTCTATATTCCAATGCTTAGTGCAGGAGCAGTACCCAGTAGGTGCCAGATAAAGGTCTGTGGACAGGAATGATGGTGCTGCCATTGGCTCACCGTCAGACTTAAGGAACCACTAACCTGTAAGGACAGCCTCAGCTTTTCAAAATTTTCTTCCAATTCCTTCTTTTCAAGCTCATGGGCAGACATCAGTTCTGGAGAGAAAGCATCAAATTGCTAAATCAGTCTTTCTTTTGAAAAGGACCAACCGAGACTCTTGCCAGACTGAGATGAGAAACTTAGATAAAGACGGGATACAGCAGACTTAAGCGTAAAGAGAGCTCTGCATGACTTTGAAATTGTGATGTTATTTAGAAGAGACAAGAGAGAAAAAAAGGAAGAGAACAGGAGAAAGAGAAAGAAAAGAGGGAAAGAAAAAAATGAGGGACACAAACAGAGCATAAGGGCATGTGCGTGTGTGTTCACACACACCCTTGCACACACACTCACGCTCATTTCTATGACCTGCTCTACGACCATCCTGGTCAAACCGTTCACAGTGCTCACTGCTTCTGCAAATTGTCCTCATGGTAAAACAACTGAGGAATCAATGTTAAATCTCCACTTTCTTTCCCCTCCTCGTATCTCTCCTTTTGACCACAGAGCTGCAACCTGGGGCTAAAGGGGCAGCCTTCCAGGACGGCACACGTACGAGCGGCCGTGGGGCCAGCCTGGCTTGCTGAGAATAGAGGGGTGAGGGGCGCCAGTGCTGGGTCGGTGAGGACCCCTCGGTGGCCTCTGGGCCACACTCTGAGAACCACGGATCTCTCCCTAGGATTTGCTTCAGCAAAGACTCAATGTTAAGACAGACAGGAGGGAAGACTCATTGAGCTGGTTCCTCTTGGAGAGTTTGGAACAATTCTTTTCTGTGAAAAGTGTCATTCCAGGATAATTTGCAAGGCAGAAAGAGATGTCATGTAAGAGTTATTAAGCAAATGGATTCTATTTTCCTCCAGATGGGAAGAGTCTTATTAGCTGGGTGAAACCCATCTCATTCTGGCTAAACAAGCAATTTGTTTTCATGCTAGAACTGGAGGGAGGAAAGGTCTCATTAGTCAGCCTGGATCATACGCTTAGAACAGGAGTGTACTGGAGACCAGCAGTTATCATTCTGGCTGGCATGAGCTGCAATTAGGAAAAACTCTGTGGTTTCCATTGACCCAAATCTTTTAAGTAATGATGGTGAAGGTCTCTAAGAAATCTAGTTATTATAGCTGAAATTTATATCTGGAAAAAAAAAAGCTATGTGGCCTTCTGGGCTACCTGCCTTTGTCTAAATGACTAGTTTTAATAGTCACGGAGAGCATCATCCCGACCATAATGTATTTTTAAGCTATCATTACAGACACTTACATCGTCGTGACATTATATATAATGCAGAGGTCTTGGCCATGTTGTCTAAGCGGGACTTCATTAGTCAGGAAACTCTACCAGTCTCTTTATATGGAAATACAGAACTAAAAGGCGACACTGGCTCACTGCACCACTTGAATTCATACTCTCTTTCCAGAGACCACTTCCAGAGACTACAGTCCATGATGGGCTTTCATGCATCCCAATACCCCAAGAAAAGAGAAAATCCAGTATCTCTTCTGGAGATGGTATAAACCATTGCTACTCTATGTACTCATAGTGTATTCCACTATCTTAAGGTCATGCTGCTCTCTCACATGCTTAGTACTGTACTCTATGAGAATTCTCATATTTCACTGGGTATTAGAATTATCTGGGGAGCTTTAAAAAAATCCCAATGCCCAGACAGCCCCCAGACCAGCCACACCACCCTGTGGTGGGACCAGGGCTGGCACGGGTCTCCCGGTACCACTCCCCAGGGATTCTCATATCCAGGGAAGGTTGAGAGGAACTGCTTCACAGGAAGGAATATTACTTAGATCCTGCATTTCTCTCCCTTCTTTCCACAGGAAGAAACACAAAGGACACATCACGAAGGAAAGGAAGGAGAAAAGGTCAGAGGAGCAGGACAGGCAGGCACTTTGCTTCTGCCCCAGGATGGTTTGGCTCACAGGGCGCCACCTGCTGGCTGCAGACGCCATGGCTGGTAGTTACCTTGGACTTTGTGGTCGTGGTCATCCTGTAAGATCGTAATGGCAACTGTGTGGTTATTTTCCATCTCTAGGAGAGCAGCCTCATGGCTGGCGTTGATATCCTCTACCTGAAGGAGATCACAGCTATGGTTACACGGAGAGCTGGGGATGGATGGCAGCCATGTCTTTGCTGCTTGAAGAAGAGGGGTCAGGGGCCCCAAACGTCCAGGACAAGTCGTTCTGCAGAGACGACAGCTGTTCCCAGCCTTGTGCCCAGGGAGGAGAGGCAGCCTTTGGGGTGACGTGGCAGCCCCTGGACTCAGGGAGCAGTCACAGGGAAGTCACTGCCACGGCCTGGCTGTCCGCGTGGGACTGGCAGCTCCCAGCGGGGTTGGCTACCTACGCCACTCCTTGCCACCCTGGGCCTGGCGGCTGGACCACCCCCTCCCCACCCCACGCTTTCCCCTGCACTGGTCACTCTCTGAGAGAAGGATGGGGAAGGACGGGAGGAGGGGCCTCCCCACTAGATGGTCTTGCCCTGTTTCCCAGTGGCAAGGGGCAGCTACAGGGCACAGGGGAATGCAGGGAATGTTTACTAAGCTACCTGCTCTCGGTCATTCCACTGAGCTCTCACAGCAACATTACAGATATTTTTATGCCCATTGTGTAGATGAGGAGACCGAGGCTCAGAAAGAAGTGAAATATGTTGCCCAAGGGCCAGTAAGCAGCAGAGCCAGCAGTCGCTCAGGCTGACTCCGAATGTCTCAGGCACATCACATGTTACCAGCAGGCGGCATATCTGTGTGTGCTCGCTGCGCCCCGCTTCCAGACCATAAGCTCACCCTCCAGATTACTACTGGGACCTCTTGCCCGGGTAAGGCGGGAGCTGCTCGAGGCCAGGCTTATGTTTCCCTGGCTGTAGGTGCATTTCCTGGAGTTTAATCATAAAAAAGTGACACCAGTCCAGGATTTTTATTTTCACTTTTCCTGACCTCTGTCCCCGGGCCCCACACCTACCATGTCTCTTGTTTTTGTTATTGTGGTGGTGGTGTTATGCTTTAACTTCAAATGCATGACCAAGAGGAGAAACTGCATAAAATAATCTGCTCCCAATAGTAGCAAAGGCCAACAGTGTTTTTCCAAACTCTTTGTCAGTGACCCATTTGTAAAAAATACCATTGTGTTATAATCCAGCACACACACAACATAAAACCAAACTTACAAAACAACACTTTTTCTTCCTACTTGCATTAATCTGGCTTTAAATTTTCTGTTCTATTTTACTTTGCTTTTTTCAAAATGCTAGTCACAAGCCACTAAGTCTATTTCACGACCTACTGATGTGTCAAAACCTGGCATTTGAAAAACACTGAACCAGCAACTGGGGCCAAGTCCTGAAGCTCTTTGGTGGACCAGCTGAGAACACCCTGCTTCCAGTCAAAATATTCAATATTCAGCCACCTCTAAAGTCCCTCATTTCTGTGGGGATAATTCATAGAGGCAGACCTTTGATCTGAAAGCAGGGAAGCTCTCCACATAAAGGAAGTGGACACATGGGAGTATTTTGATTTAAATGGGGTAGATTCCCATTCTGGGTACTGTAATTGCATGGAAAAAATGTGCCTGACTTCTCCCCTGTGCACCAAAACAGAAATATCAATGACCAAGTCAACAGCGAGCTCCACAGTGCTGGAAAGGTGCCTTACAATGTAAAAATGAACATGGTATATAATGATTCACTTTTATTTGCTGGCCAATTTTGATGGAACAATATTTCTCTGACGGCTCAGAGCTATGAATCCACTTAGCAGAAAGGCTGATTACCACAGCATTTAATCATCTGATTCCTGTTAATAAGAGATTTTTATGGAATCTTTGTCCCAAGCCTTTCAGTCTCTAGGGAAAACAAATCACTAGCTAAAAAAGAAAAAAAAACTAAAGGAAATTTCTTTCTGCTTCATTACTGGTGTCACTTAAGCCCGCAGCACACTGTCCATGGAAGCAAGCACCCACACATTACTTGAATGTTACCCAGTTCAGTATGAAGATGACCTTTTCATCAGTCCTTGGTATGATTCTAATTTATTGGGCTCTTACACAAATTGCCATGAGTGGTTTCAGAAAAGAGATAGATGGGCAGACTGGGTTCCAGAAGAATCTCCTATGTCCTGGAGATGGATGTGCCCTGTCAGACAATCCTACATTACGTCTGTGGCTAAATATATGCCCCCTCTGGTTTGCTGGAAGGCAGGTCTTTGAATTGGTGGTGATGAAATACCACACCCAGTGTGTTCGGGATGATGTAAGGGCATGCGCCTGTCTGTTACGGCCTCTCAGAGGCGCTTTTAGGCATGCAATACTGATGCCCTGACTCTGGAGGTCTTTGTGCAAGGAGGGGAATGCTCAGTACGTTTTGAGGGAAACCAGGGAGAGCTGATGAGTCAGAATTCGGGGACAGTGATCCTTACTCATCAGTAACTTTATGGTTTTTAAAGAAAACGAGGAAGGGATGGTCCACCTTTGGCCATCCTCCGTCTCATCATAGCATTTGTTAATCCCTGTGACGTCTCCCATGGCGCTGGGCTCACACTTTGAAAGAACTCTCAGCCTGAGAAGAACCTTGAGACCCTCTGAGGGCATCCGAGGAGATTCAGACAGGAGCAACCTGGGGAAACCCAATATCGTCTTATGCAGGGCAGGTCCCCGGATGGGAGGCAAAAGGCCTAAACCATCACGAGGCCGTGGCAGGCTTGGGCTGGTTGAGGCATTCCTCCTCCAGGAGACAGTTCTGGGCTGGGCGAGGGGGGAGACGGTCAGGGAGCCCATCGCATGGTCCTTGTTGCATG
>JAVSCE010004046.1:0-77651 GCA_032199065.1 Smutsia gigantea | reverse complement strand
TAAAAAGAGAAGAAAAAAAAAAGAAAGAAAGAAAGAAAAGAAAAACAAAACAAAAGAAAAAAAAGAAAGAAAAGAAAAAACAAAACAAACAAAAAAAATGCCCACCAGGAGTAGATTCTGTGGGGATGCTGTAGGTGGCGCTGTTGCCCCACTATTCCGCAGCCGTGGATGCGCTGCTGCGCACCGCCCTTTATAGCTCCGCTGCTTGGGGTGCCAAGTCCTCTCGGGTGTAGCTGCACGCTGTGCGCTTTCCTGTGTATTCTGGTCTCTCTTTTAGGAATAGTTGTATTTGCTGTATTTTAGTAGATAAATATAGTGTTGGGAGGAGATTTCTGCCACCCTGCTCACGCCGCCATCTTCCCTGAAGTCTCTAAAGCTTGAGCCTCCTGGTTCCAAGAGGGAAACAGGCCTCAGGAGATGTCGAGAGGTGATCTCAGGCGGCCCAACCCCAGAGTCCGAGCTCTGGGAGATGGAGGTGCTGTGGGGTGCAGGGGCGGGAAGCGAGCTAACCCTTTACTTTTATGACCTCTATTTACCCATAATTTCTGGCCACTTAAGCATGTTCAGGAGAAGCACAGCATTTCTAATACACCTACTAGCAAATTAAGCCGTGGGACACTTAAGGACAAGGACAAGGACAAGGACATAATGATTTCGTATTAAGAGAAAAGAGCTGAGTTTTTTTCAAGTAAAAGTATTAGGAGTTGGAGAACTTTTGGTATTGAGGTTTTCCTTTGAATAATTACAGCATAGTTATTTATTTTGAGAAAGCACTAATCCCACTATCATGTTTTGGCAAGCCCAGAAAATAATATATATATTCTCAAGGACATAAATTCCTCTTCAAATATTATTTCTCTATATGTATATATTACTAAAGACTTATTTAACACTTAGTAAAACACAGCACTTTCCTATTTTAAAATTCTAATCTTTCCAAGCCCTAAAGGCTCACTGCATTTTTAACATTTTCATCCCATGTAGAGCTCATTTATTATACCTTCACCTTTTTCACATGAAAGACTGCTAGCTGTGGTTCCATTAGATGAGTCTAGAAATGCTGTCAGTATTGTAATCGCCATGAATCTCAAAACTTAGCTATCACTTCCCAAGAGTTTATTACTCTAAGCCCTGAAGGTCTCTTGCAGATAAAATACCAGGCAGTGAATCCTGATTTCCCAAAAGTCTTGTGGTTGGCATGAAAATTGAATCTTCTCTGTGACCTCCCAGTCCTGGAAAGTTGCCAGGAATTTGGAGCCAGAACTTGCCATGAGGCAGGGTCTCTCTAGTAACCCCCCAGCTAGAGAATGTCTGAGAGCTGAGTTTGTGGTGTGGGTCATGACCAAGCTTGCCACAAAAGGGCTTTGAAGGATGGAGTGTATCGCACAGACAGAGGGGCAGGGGCAGAAGGGGATGGGGCTGACAGCATGGTCCAAGTAGAAGGGAGAGATGGGCAGGCACAGAATGGGACTCCATGATGAGTGGTAATAAAGCTGAGGAGGAGTAAAGATTATGGTAGATGGATAGGGTGGGACTGGACTGCTGAGCATGAAAACATGCAGAAACAATTTTTTATTGGATGAGACAAAACCAAACAAAGGAGGTAATAATGGATTCTAGAGTAGGAATGTGATGTGACAACAGTAGCATTGTAAAAACATTAGCCCAGAAAACTGCTACAGACTGAATGTTGTCTCCGCCCAAATTCATATGCTGAGGACTAATCCTCAGTGTGATGATATTTGGAGGTGGGGGTTTTGGTGATGACTAGGTCATGAGGGTGGGGCTCCCACGAGTGGGATTTGTGCCCTAATAAAAGATACCCCACAGAACTCCCTTGTCCCTTCTACCAGGTGAAGGTGCAGCAAGAGGACAGTCCATGAACCAGGAAGAGGGCTCTCATCGGACACGACATCTGCTTGCACCTTGACCTTGGACCCTCAGCCTCCAGAACTGTGGGAAATAAATGTTGGCTGTGTATAAACCCTGCAGTCTATGGAATTTTTGTTACAGAGGTTCCAACTGACTAATACAAGAACCATCTAGAATGCATTAGAAATAGAACTTTCAGGAGGACACTTAAAATTATTCAAACATAAAGCACAGCTTGAATGGTGAAAGCAAGCATGGAGAGATAAGAATAAATCTAAGAGAAATTTTTAAAGAAGAGCTTTTCCAACTGATTTGTAGTGAAATAGGTATGAGACCGAAAATACTATCACCATGTAAGTTTGGGGGAAATTGCAAAGAACAGTTTTGAATGCATTATATTATTAATGGGAAAAATTACTATATTCTTGTTTTTCTTGAACAGGCCAGATGTGGGAACAAGACCGTGTTTAAAGCTCTTAATATCCCTACCATTTTACATTTCTGGCATTTTTAATATTGCATCAGAAATCCTCCAAGTTATTTGTTACCTAGAAAAAAACAAGTTTATTTTTCTCCAAGCTCATGGGTCTATTGTATTTGCATCCTCACGTCTGCTTCCTTTCCAAGAGTTGCATGTGAGCACTCATGACTATTCAATCAACACAGGCTGGTGGGTGGGAAGACTGATGCCATTTCACGATGCATTTGAGAATAATGTTCTCTCCCTTAAAATCTGAATAAACAGCATACAAAGACATCCAGCTCTGATTTTACCTTCAAATTATAAGCCTGCTGTGATGTGAATATTATAAAAGAATACATCCTATTCTTTAAAGATGGCTTAGGTTATTTTTTTTTTCATTTCACACCATTTTTCCAATTCACATAACCACAATACCCTTTGTTTGACAACTTGGTAGAATCTTCAATTTCAGAGTCAAGGGAAATGATCATATAAAATATCTCTAGTTGTAAAAACCGGTCTAAAATAGTCTATGGTTGGACATACAATGGGGAAATGACAGCCTCTTCAACAGCTGGTGTTGGCAAAACTGGACAGCTGCATGCAAGAGAATGAAACTGGATTATTGTTTAACCCCATACACAAAAGTAAACTCAAAATGGATCAAGGACCTGGATGTAAGTCATGAAACCATAAAACTTAGAAGACAACATAGGCAAAAATCTCCTGAATATAAGCATGAGAGACTTCTTCCTGAATGCATCTCCTTGAGCAAGGGAAACAAAAGCAAAAATGAACTCATGGGACTACATCAAACTAGAAAGTTTCTGTATAGCAAAGGACACCATCAACAGAACAAAAAGGTATCCTACAGTATGGGAGAATATATTTGTAAATGACATATCTGACAGGGGGTTAACATCCAAAATATATAAAGAACTTAGACGCCTCAACACCCAAAAAGCAAATAACCCAATTAAAAAATGGGCAGAGGATATGAAGAGAGAGTTGTCCAAAGAAGAAATTCAGGTGGCCAACAGACACATGAAAAGATGCTCCACATCACTAGTCATCAGTGAAATGCAAATTAAAACGTCAATGAGATACCACCTCACACCAGTAAGGATGGCCAACATACAAAAGACTAAGAACAACAAATGCTGGTGAGGATGTGGAGAAAGGGGAACCCTCCTACACTGCTGGTGGGAATGTAAGCTAGTACAACCATTGTGGAAAGCAGTATGGAGGTTCCTCAAAGAACTAAAAATAAAAATACCATCTGACCTAGAAATACCACTCCTTGGAATCTACCCAAAGAATACAACTTCTCAGATTCAAAAAGGCATATGCACCCCTATGTTTATTGCAGCACTTTTTACAATAGCCAAGATATGGAAGCAACCTAAGTGTCCATCAGTAGATGAATGGAAAAGAAGAGGTGGTACATATACACAATGGAATACTATTCTGCCATAAGAAGGAAACAAATCCTGCCATTTTCAACAACATGGATGGAGCTGGAGGATATATGCTCAGTGAAATAAGCCAGGCAGAGAAAGACAAATGCCAAAGGATTTTCCTCATTTGTGGAGTATAACAATGCAGCAAAACTGAAGGAACAAAATAGCAGCAGACTCAGAGACTCCAAGAAGGAACTAGTGTTACCAAAGTGGAGGGGTGTGGGAGGGCAGGTTGGGAGGGAGGGAGAAGGGGATTGTGGGGTATTATGTTTAGTACACATGGTGTGGGGGATTATGGGGAAAACAGTGTAGCACAGAAAAGGCAAACAGTGAATCTGTGGCATCTTACTACACTGATGGACAGTGACTGCATTGGGGTATGGGTGGGGACTTGATAATATGCGTAAATGTAGTAACCACATTGTTTTTTCATGTGAACTTCATAAGAGTGTATATCAATAATACACTAATATATATATATATATATATAAAATAAAATAAAATAGTTTATGGTTATGTTTGCAAATGGCCAAGTGCTCAAGTGGGAACTTGAGCATCAGAGTATTTTGCAACTAAAACATTTAATATCTAGATTTGTGCAATTAATCAAGAAACATCTTTTGCAACTCTGAGGTTCAAATAAAATACTAACAAATAAATTTGACTTAATCCCTGATCTTGTTATGGAAAACATAAATAACAGTAATCACAGATAACAATTATGTATTTGTTTCTCTTCTGGCTTGAGATATAATTGACATTTAGCATTGTCTAAGTCTAATATGTACAGTGGGATGATTTGATACATGTATATGTTGTGAAATGACCACCACATTAGGGTTAGTTAACACCTCCACTGCTCACATAATTACAATTTAATTTTTATACTGAGAACATTAAAGATCAACTCTCTTAGCAAATTTCAAGTACATAATACAGTATTGTTGACTATAATCACCATGCTGTACATTAGCTCCCCCATCTTAGAACATGAAGTTCGTACCCTTTGACCAACATCTCCCCAATTCCCCTGCTCAGCCCAGGGACACCACTATTCTACTCCATTTCCATTAGTTTGGTTTTTTTAGATTCCATCTGTAAGTGAAATCATACAGGACTTATCTTTCTCTGCCTGAATTATTTGAGCATAATACCCTGAAGGTGGGTCCATGCTGTCACAATGGCAGATTTCCTTCTTCCTGTGGCCTCCTTTATGTCCACTGTGCACATATACCACATGTTTATCCACTCACCCAAGGATGGACACTCAGACTGTCTCCATATCTTCACTTCACTATTGTGAATAATGCTGCAATAAACATGGGAGTGTAAATTTATCTTCAAGAGTGTGATTTCCTATCCTTTGGATATATACCCAGAAGTGGAATTGCTAGGTGATATGGTAGTTCTATTTTTAATTTTTGAGGAACCTCCATCCTGTCTTCTATAGTGGCTGCACCAATTTATATTCCCTCCAACTGTGCACAAGAGTTCCCTTTTCTCCACATCCTTGCCAACACTTGTTATCTCTTGTCTTTCTTACAATAGGAATTCTGACTTGGGTGAGGAAAGATCTCATTGTGGTTCTAATTTGCATTTCCCTGATGATTGATGGTGTTGAGCATCTTGCCAGTTATTGTGCCATTTATGTCTTCTTACACTGCCTAGGATATGCCTGCCCCACACTTCTTGCTCCTTCTTATCGCAGAATTCTTCAATTCACATGCCCAATGCAGCAGACTGGGTGCTGACAGGCTCCCTCTTTTTTCCCCAAGGGTGGCACTAAAGCTCAAGTTTGTGGCCTCCTCCCTGCTGGCTTTCTGTGCATTCATGCAGGGAGGAGACCTACTCATCTGCCGGAGCTCCTTCTGGCTGCCACCATTGGGAGCACACAGGAACTGGGCCACAGGCTGGGGGGTTGGTGTTCACCGTGTTGGGGTTGCCCCTGGGCCAGCTGAGGGGATCCACAGGCAAGGCATCCTGGAGAGTGGGTGGGTGTCTCTTCCTGATGGAGCCCCAAGTCCCTTGACGGTCTCCCAGAGCCCTGTCTGCCTCTCCCACATCCTCCCAGCCCCTGTCATGCAGCTTCCGGTTCAGTGCCCTGAATGGGGCCTCGCTGGCAGTGTCCAGCACATGCTTTCACTGGCCCCCTCGGGAGAGACTGCGGGAGCAGGCATCTATGAGCCGTGCTGCCTTGGGAGGAGTGAGGTGGTAACTGCAAGTGAGCTTAGTTTATCTCCCCCTCTCCAGTGTATCCAAACTCGTATTTGTTTTTCTAACAGCATGCAAGAGCTTCTCCCCTGGACTCCCACAAAATCTTTCTCATCTGAGAAACACAGACGAGGGACATTTTATTCAGCCATGGTGCTGACTGCACCCCTGGAACCACCCTTTAATACTATTTGTCTAGAGCTTACTTAGTGGCAGGCACTAGCTGAAGACTTCCCATGGCTTACCTCATTTATACTCTAACAACACTGTGAGATGGGTAATACTTGATCCATTCTACAGACACCAAATCCCAGCATGTCAGTAACCTATTCAAGTTCACATGGCTAGCAAGCTACTAGTAAACACCATCAGAGTCCTGTAGTAGCACCTGCAAGCAGTTACTGCATGAGCTTCCAGGAGAGAAAGGCAACACACAGCAGCACACCCGGGACACTGACAGTAGAGCAGTCTTCCTCGGCTGTAACTTCCAGGGAAACCTAACAGCAGACCAAGTCCTTGCATCTGGGACCCTCACACCCCACCCAAAGAAGAAACACACAACCTCCCTGACATCCTGGGCAGAAAGGGAGCTGTTCCATCCAGGTATATGCAATGGATTCTCTCATGACTGACATGCTGAGATACCAATCCCCTGAGCAAACCTGTCTCTGTCACATCCTTCTCCTGTCCTGTGGCCAAAGAGGCTACCCTAAACTCCCTGTGCCATCAAGGCCCCAAACTCCTGCCCACTGCCCTGTCTCCTTGCTCTCTGCACAGCGGTGCTGTCTACAGACCCTGCCTTGCTCTTCAGTCCTGGGGAAGGAGAAGAGGCCTCCCCACGTGGAGACCTCATCCAGCTCCACCTCTTCCATAAAGCCAAAGCCTGCCCTTAAGATTTTCCCTTTCCAAACAGTTTCTGTCCCTATACTTAAACCTTGCATTCTGAGTTGTGTTATCGTTACATGCACTTACCTGTAAACCAATACAAGCTTGACAACATGCCACAGGCTGTGCCTAGCCCTTAGCGAGCACTCAGGAAGCATTTGTTGAATTTAATTTCTCCCAATGTTGAACTTCAAATTTTATTTTGGGTCATTTCATGCGTTTTTTGGCCAACTGTACTTCTTCAGTCAATGGGAATAGAGTCTTCGAGACCAAGTCCATCTATTGTCTTGTTGGCAGGCTACATATCCAGCCCATCTGTGCCTAATGCCACAGACAGCTTGAGTCACATCTGTTAGCCACACGCATTAATGAGACTCTATACCCACCTATCCATCAGAATCAGTAAGGCAATGAAACTAATTTAATACACTACATTTTCTGTCCCAAGGCCCAATAACATGAAACTCAAAGATATATTATGCCCTCAGCTAATTCCTTTCAGTTATTCTAAAACTTTGAAACAACCTATTCCAATTGTCTCAAAAACTAAGCCATCCATGCTACACACAGAGATATATTTATTTACCATGGCCCCAAATACTCATTTAATCTTATTTTTAAATAGCCTTACAAATCTATATATTTTGGCTACCATTCTCTTTTTATTCTAAGAGCTTATCATTTCTCTGCCTCTGGGAAGAGTAATATATTCCAAAGGCCTGAGAGTATTTTACCCTGCAACTCCCAGGGGGAGGATTTCATCTGGATTATATTTTAGACAAATTTACTTTAACTTTCATCTATATCACCCCATGTTGCTTTTACTGACATGTTTACTTGGATGCATTTTTATTCCAGTCTTGAAAGAAGATAACTGTTGGAACAAACTTTTTATTTTACAATACAGTTTGACTAACAAATAATTCTGCACCACTAGCAGTATTCTTATTGATAGATGGGACGATATTGCATAAACAGCATACTGCAACTACCTATATATGAAAAGGAAATCTAAACACTGGTCTAATATCTGAGACTGGAGATCATTTGATGAGTTCATACATATATGGATAACTTCAGAATGAGGAATTTTCCATAGGTGGATCCTTTCTGTACTAATCTCCATAAAGCAATTTGAGCAGAAATATGAGTAGTGATTTCATTAGCCTTAATCAGTTTTTAATGTCTTTCATTGTTATGTAAGTGTTTTCCTGTCTGCTTTGCAGATATACAGTATTTAATGAAGACATAGGATAGTAAGTAAAAATTCAGCTGGAGAGTAACAGAGTATAAAATAACCCAAACTCAGGATAGAGGCTCAGCCTCAGTTGAATGAATGAGCCATGTACAAAGGCCATTAGAAGTCATTTAATATTTAAGCACCACTTAATTGAATGGCTGGTAATTTAAAATATTTAGAAAGTTCCAGAAGCCTATCCATGCTAACATATTAGAAAATGAAAAATAATATATGCCTGCTTGTTAAGCCCTGATAGCTTGACCATTTCCACAAATTCAGAACAAACTCATTGAGACAGCATCATAAATAGAACAAGAAACATGATCTACCAAAATTAACATTTAAATAAATTTCATTAAATATATATAGTGAGATATTATGGGATATGAGGGTAGTCATATGAGGGATATTGTGAGATATGAGGGTACTCCAGATAGTCAATGACGAATCACTTGTAAGCGAGAAATGTGAACAGCAGCCATGTCTTCCAGAAGGCATTCCACCAAAGTGGCACACTTCCTGTGTTAATAAAAGCATCGTTATAATCCTTTAGTCATTATCATTCCAAATGTTCTCAACGGAGGGTTTAAAAATTATCCATGAACTACTATGAAATCACTATTAAAAGGTCATATCATAATCATTTTCATTAAGGCCTAAAAAAAGTCTCAAAAAGCCCAGCAGCCAGGTTGGGTGGATCGAATCCATGCAATAAGGTAGAATTTCAGTCTAAAAGTCAAGAACACTTGAAAGGAAAGTGGTCCATAGCCAACTTTCAGTTGTATTTGGCATAACCCAAAAATTCCGGAAGTACTACGCCCATATTGCTAATTTCCAGTATGTATGGACTGTACCTGTCCACCTAGAGCTCTCCAAATCTACCTACGTTTCTGGAAATTGTTATCATTCCTCCTTTTATTGTCAGCTATAGAGTCATAAAAATATAATGATTCTGTGTGATCAGAATGGAAGTTGATTTTATAGCCTCTCCAGAACTATTATGTTAGATAGTACTGAGAATGGTGATGGAATTTAAAGTTTTAAAGGATTGGCTAAGACAGTTCAGCTCTTTCATTGTCTACTATACCTCATTTTAAGTAAGAGAGACATGTTCCTTGAAGGCATTTACTCTTTGTGCGTCCTACATTATTTTTTTATTTTTCATAGTTTTCTTTCTTATCGTTGTAAGAAATTAAAATTGCCCTTTGGAAGCTAACACTTGTGTTGCTATTTTAAGCAATGAAGTAGGTTGCTGTCACCATGGGAGTAGTGAGAGGGTGTGTCTTCAAACAGAGCTATAAAACTACTCCAAAAGCACATTGGTCCTGTGCTTTTCTGCAAATCTGCAAATTTTCTGCAAAATTTCTTTCAAATGGTTATATTTCCAGGTTCCTGTGCAGTTCTGTTGGTTAAATCAGACTGAATATTGTGTCAAGGCATATGGACAGCAAGTCACCATGATGTCAGGAAAGGCCAAGAATATAACACCTTAAAGCAGGATTGTACACAGGAGAACATCTACTGATTAATACACCCAACACCCCTTTTTACCAAAAAACATTCTGACCAGGAGAAAAATTATAGCAAGTTCTTTAACTTGGCTGAGTGTGTGCTCTTACCTGAAATACATCATTAGAGGCATAAAGTAAGCTAGCTGTTAGTAGCAGAGCAGGAAATGGAACTCAGTTCTCCTCTCTTATTAATTTCTTACACGTTTAAGATTTCAAAAGCTGAAGCAGTCAATATGTTGGATCCCAATTGTGGTAGTTTCCTGTGGCCAGTGTAAGACACCCCCACAAATGTGGTTACTTGGAACAACAGAAATGTATTCTCGTACAGCTTTGGAGACCAGAATCCCAAACCGGTATCACCGAGCCACAGTCAAGGCGCCAGAATGTCTGCACAGCCTCTGCAGGCTCCAGGGAGAGCGGTTCGCTGCCTCACCAGGCTCCCAGGGCCAAATTCATGGGCTCAGGGCCACATCAACCCAATTCTTCAAGGCCAGTACTGCCTCCAGTTTCCTATTTCACCTTCACATCACCTTCTCCTCTGCCTGGGTTGAATCTCCTCTGTGTCTTATGAGGGCAGTGTGGTGGCCACCTGAATGATCCAGAATAAACTCCCCATCTCAAATTCCCTAATGCAATCACATTTGCAAAAATGCTTTTTCCGAATAATGCTTACAGACTGAAGGGATTAGGACTCGATATATTTTGCTGGGGGTAGGGTAGGGGCATTATTCTGGTGGGTGCAAATGGATTAAATTAGACATTTAGTCATTTGTAAAAACAAACTAATTGGATATTGACTTGCCAACTTTTTATCCTACGACAAGTCTAAAATGACCTGAGATGGAGAAAGAGAACCAGAACAAATAGTTTCTGTTTTTCCCTGTCTGATCCATTTGCTCTTGTATTACATGACAGCAAAAGGCAGTTACCTAAAAGCAACCTGTCTGCTTTGCACCAAAATACATGATGTGGTCTCCACAGTCTTCGTGGGGCCACCGTTTTTGCGACCAGAGACTCGGCACCCAGTGAAGTTCAGCCAGTGCCTATAAACAACTTCAGTGTTCCCCACTTTGAGGATACTGCTCTTCTGCTGTAAGTCAGAGTTTAGAAAGGAAAAAGGAAAGCCATACATGATTTCGCCTGTAATCGCATTTTCGCAGAATTCTAAATGAGTGATACCTCCACTTCCGTCAGCATGGTGCACACAGCAGTATTTTAGTTGCATGAATGGGGCTCAGACAGAACATCAGTAAGGTTGCTTTAAAGGATATCAGTTTTATGCTGCTTCCCAATCCTGGAAAAATAGTTTTTATGTGAGCTACAAAGATAAAGGAATATTCTTTTACCAGTAGCTATATGCAATGTTGATAGTTTGGACGGTATCAATTTTAAAAGAACATGGATTTGCTTCCTTGGGCATTTAGTCCATCGGTATCTCTTCTATTATGAGCTGCTCTGTGTTTGCATATTTTTATACCTACTAGAAAATTTACCTCAAATTAACCTAAACAAGCCAAAATTAAATACCACACCATCTTTTTCTCCATCATCGTCTACTTAGTAATGTTGTAAACAGTAAGTCATAATAGCATAGCGTCTCTCAAATAGCATGTATTCAATCAACAATTGTTTAGCAATTACTGATAATAAGTGACTTAGTACACAGGATAAGAATCAGAAGTTCAAGATAAGTTCATCTGCTAAAAGCTCACTGAAATCAATTCACATTAGATTAGATCAGGTCTGCAGAAATCACTTTAAATGTCACTGTGTCTCCTAGGTCAAAGGCAGAAAGGACAGGTCTTGACAACATGCTTGAGTATTTAGTATTTATTGAATTACAGCATCCTTTTAAAAAATTTTTCTAGGGAAAGGCAACACTCATCATTAGACCATCATCAGCATGGAGTCTAGAAAAAAACGATCAATGGAGAGAAATCTACTTGTCAAGCTTTTTTTTTGTACTGCTAAAAGGAAGGGCAACCCACTGAGCCGTGCAGTGACCACAAACTGCTCAGTGCCTGTGCCCATGTGACCCCGAGTCCTCTACACCAGGCCTTCCTTTTCTCCCATAATCTCCCGAGGTCCACTTGCCCCCCATGTTGGCCGATGCCTAATGAGGAAATACACTGAGTGGGCTGACCTGGCATCCTGACCACACGGCAGTTGTCATTTTACTATAGGTTCGAAAGTCAGCATTTCTGGTCTAGACTGGGTCTCCTCCTATGAGATCGGGTGAGTCAGTCAATCACAGAGAGACCGCCCAGGTGTAGGGCCCCCAAAACCGAGAATCAGACCTGGGGATATGGTGACTGCACCAAGGCTCTGCAACTGCGAATCCCCACCCTGGAGGTCAGCCTGTTCCCTGCGTCTCCATGCATCCCAAATCCCAATGCTCTGATTCACTCATTCGATGAACGTGGACAGAGCACCTGCATGTGTCAGAGGCTACACTGGGAAGGAACTACAGGAAAAGGGCCCGCATGTTTCCTGTCCTCATGGAGCCTCCCATCTAGTGAGGGAAGCAGTGCTTCTAAAATCACACGAACTTTATTTATACTGTAAGTGCTTCAAAGTGAGAGCACAGGGCACTCTACAACCCTAGTCTGTGGAGGCAGAAAACACCTGCAGAGTCAACCTGAAGGCAGAGACCTACAAGATGAACCTCAGCTGGCAAAGCGAGCGTCGAACTTCAACAGGTGGAGAAAAGCTCATAAATAAAGACCCTGATGAGGAAAAAAGCCATACGTACTTAGGGAGAAAAGAAGTCTGGGGCTTAGGGAAAGATGAGAGGGATGGCCCAGAGAGAGCTGGAGAGGTAGGTCAAGGCCAGAGGAGCCAGACCTGGCAAACAGGCCATGCTAGGAACTCCCTACTTTTGCTAGATTCAGTAAAACGTGTTGAGGGTATCTACTCCCTGTAAACCATGTCTACACACTGTTGGATGGGGTCTGGCATCACCAAATCCGGCCCACCTACCTGCCACTGGACCACATTTCTAACAGATAAGCAGAAAATAAAGATGGAAAGGCAACCTTTCTTGCTTGCTTTCAACAGGCAGAAGTTATCGAACAGGCAACCCAGTGGCTGTGGACCATGTTCAACATGTGGCCGAATTGTATTTGCTGAGTAGAATATGAGTGCTTGAAACTGCATCAGGGTGCCTTTAAATTGTTTCCTATTTTCCCAAGTGGCCTCAGGCCCCACTGCTCCCTACTGTCTTGTGCACCATCCACTTCAACCACGCACTGCACCAGCCTGGCTGCTGAGGCCTTTTGAGTTTGCAATTCATCTTCATGGTGTTAGGGCTACTGGAAGTGTGAGTTAATGTCCCTGGAAGAAAGCAAGCTGACAGGGTCTGAGAGGAAAGAAGTGTTGACCTTCCTAGGGTCCCTGAATCCTCTAAAAACATGATGAAAATATTTGTGTCCCCACTGCAGGAGACTGCACGCATGTGCACACAAACACACACACACACACACATTTTGTCACGATTTGAGAGAAGTACACATAAACTCTAAAAGCCATTGGAGAGACCCAGTTAAGAACGTCCAGAAACTAGCAAGTGAAACCAGCCAAAGACGACAGAGGAAACAAGGCACCAGGAGGGGCATGGCAGGTGGGCCAACCCCATGGGGACCTTCCCCAAGAAGGGAGGAGGGAGAAAAGCCATGACCATAATGGCATCTCTAGTGACAGGTGCCTATGGCCTCCCACAAGCCCACTTCTTTTAAACCTGGCCCAACCTTTTGAAAATTCTGTAAGGAAAGAGAACAGTTATGCAATTTGTATCCATCCTCATAAAGACATCAAGGAATCCTATGAACCCTGGAAATATTTACATGCGCTCCAGTCTCAGACAATCAGATTTTATAGGCTGTAATGATATTGGAAAGGTTCCAAGTGGAAAAAAAGAGCAACAGCAGTTTGAGGGCGAAAGTGGTGTTCTTTTCTGCAAGCCGGCTTCTGTCCACTTGCAGCCACACTGCTGTTGTTGGGGGTTTAAACCTTCTCAAAAGAAGTAAATTTATATTTTCCTCCTACTCCTTTTTGTCTCTACGTCTCACTTCACTTACAAACAAAATTTAAAGATTTTCTGCAGTTTTTCAGCAAATTGTGTAAATGAGTTTGTAGCTGTTATTCCACGGCTGAAAATGGGAAAGCACCTCGAGTGTTAGTTTTTCTCTAATGGCACAACCATAACCAGCAGGATTCTCTATTGAAAATCACCCCCGCACCCCAAGATTTCCAATACAATGTGTGTAATTCCATCTAAATCAGGAAATCCTTCCCAAGTAAAATTGCCATTAGATCTCAGAACATTAAAAGGGACACACACATGTGCAAGCTCAAACTGGACAGGGAAGCAGGCAGGATGGACTCCAAGCTCTCCAAGTTATCTGGAACTTTACGTACCTTTACTTCATTATCGCTTTTTCACTCACAGTGCTGACGGGATGAAACGCCATTCAAAACACAGGTCTATAGGATGCAGCCCACACTGAAGTACCTTCTCCAGCAAGAGGAGATAAGCAAGAAGCGAAACCCTACACCCACCAGGACAGCTCCTTCAGAAAAGAAAATTGAAATGGACGATCTGTCCCTGGACACTTCACTAAAGAAATACGTTTTCAGCAAAATGGTAAATTTTCAGAAATCATTTCAAAGCAGCTTGACCTTAACCACTGGAACCAAAAGTACCTCACAGAGCAAACTCTGGGGTGAAGGAAGAAAGAAGATGTTGGCAAGGACTTAGCCAAGGAAAGAGGGACACACCACCAGAAAGATACAGGACTGAGCAGAAGACTAATATGGAAACCCTGAGACACCAGGAAATGGGTTTTTTAAAAGCAGCATTCTGAAGTAAAATAATTAGGAAAGAAGGGGGATGTATCAAAGATCCAGAACATAATGCAGCAAGGGAAAGGAAGAAGAGTTCATTCAGGCAGGTGCCAGGTCCCCAGTATTTATCTGGGATTCTCAGACCCCTCATCATTGCAAAATGACATAACTTAGGAATTGTCCACATGCTTTACTAAATACTGTGCATGAGACTTACACAGACATCATCCCCCTTTTTAGGGAGAAGCACAGTTCTGAAGAATGGGAAAAGCGCGGCAAGAGGAATTAGTGAAAGGCGATCTACAGGGAATGGGGGAGATGTGAGGTTAGGATGACGTCGCCATTGTAGGAGATGGGGTGTATGGTAATACTGGCGACTGCAAAAATGATACTGCCATTAAGAAGAAAATATGAAGGTGTGCATAGACAGGAAATATTCCTTCATAGACGTGAGTGAGAAAGTCCCAAGGTTGGGAGTGCATGTGGGTGCTGGCAGACAAGAGCCTACCCCACCTCATCTATTGTAGGGAACCCTGCCTGCCTCACACTCACCTGTGCCCTGCTGTCACAGACACCGTGGTGACAGGGACCTGGGGAGGCTGCACAATGCCGGCATGTGCAGCCTCCTGGGGTCACATCTGCTCCCGGCTTGGGCCACCCTGCACGAGCACTCTTCCCGCACTGGAGCAAATATAACAACATATTACAGAGCATCTTTTGAAATTATATTTCAAGGTGATAACTGAACCTGAAAATACATTTTTCAGGCCCACGTGTGGCTGCAACATGAAAGGGGGCCTCCTTCCCTGCCATCGCCATGCTGAAACCTGCAGCAAGCTGTGGAACGCCACGTGTTCTCATGTCTGTCTCACAGTTTGTTCGAGTGGAAAATGCTAACTCCTGGGGCCACAGTTGATAAAATACCCAAACAGACCCCAACAATAGGGCTGCTCCCAACCACCCAGCATTATGAGTAAGGGTTTTTCATCCCGTGGAATAAAAAGAAAGAAACCAAATGTTTGTGGAAGCTGACCCAGCACCCAGACTATCTGCCCAAGACCAAGCACAGATACGGAGGAGGGAGGCCACAGTCGTTACTGCCCCTTCCTACAGAAAGCAATTGGAAACCCTGACACTACTGATCAAAACAATATTCTATTTTTGTCATTTTAAAGTGACAATTGTCTAAATGAATTTATTTTAGACCACCAATTCTGACAGTTTGAAAAACACTGTTCTAAATACAAATGTGACTTTCGGTTAATCAGCAAATACCCTCTTATCTTTTTTTACCTGTCTCATACATCATAATTGGAGTCTCTTCAAGTTACAAGAAATTTTATGTTTCACATCTTATCTTTATCACTTGTCATTGATCAAATAGTGCTGATAAGGTAATGATGCTACATTCCTGGAGGGAGACCAGTATGATGTTTGGCATCTACGGTGTGTTTCGCCCAAAAATAAAAGGCCAGAGAAAAAGGCAAAGCCCCCTTCAGAAGAAGTTGATGAGTGTTAAACACAGTTAACACCTTCCAAACCAAACACTTTCACACGTGCTCAAAGTTTCAAAAGAGAGACAGTAGCTCCTTGTGTGAACACAGAAGAGCCCTTTACAGAATGTCTGGTGAACTAGAGGAGGCTTAAGAAGAGGAGGCACCTGTTTGCTTACAAACTAAAGCAGACAATTCAAGCAAGAGGAAGCAGAAAGGGCACATTTATTTTAGGGATTCAGGGATGTCTCAGAGAAGCCCATGGGAGGGATCCAACCAGCACACTGAAATGTATGGGAACCAGCAGAACCATGTGTACAGCTGTGGAGACCGTGCACTGCACAAATGCTCCTGGCTGAGTGAACACAGGAGGAGGGGGTGCCGAAAACCAGCCACTCCCCTTCCCATACCCCAGGCACTCTGGCGTGTGGCTGCATCACCTGCTTGTGGTTCTCACAGGCGGCGATTTTGCTCCCCTGGGGATATTTGCACTCTCTGAACACAGTTTTGATTGTCACAACAGGGGGTGGATGCTCCTGGCATCTAGTAAGGGAAAGCCAGGAATGCTGCTGTAAACCCCACACACACAGAACCATCGGCCCAAATGTCCATAGTGCCAAGGGTGGGAATCTCTGCATTAAGAGCCAGAACGTGCTCTAATTTGTGCCAATGCGCAGCCCAGTGGCCAAGTTAAGTCCCCTGGGAATGCACGCAAGGGAAAGCTGATTCAGATTCACGTAGAGAGCCAGTGAGCTAACAGCAACCTGGGACCAGGGACTCTGGATCCCCCGTCTGCTGTGGCAGCCCTTCCTCCCCGCCCTGCCCTCATTCCCCTCCTCTCGCTCTCTCCCTCCCCTCCATCTCTATCTTCGGCCCTCACTGACTGAGATTTCCAGAAATAGTCAGGAGTCCATCCCTAACCCAAGAGGGTGGAGCCACATTTTCTAAGTGGCTTCCGGTGGCCGCCCCCCTTCCTACCATGTTGGGCAGAACAGACTTAATGGGCGTGTGGAGCTGGGCCCACCCACGGGTGACACTCTTCACTCTTGCATTTACGGAGAAGTTCATGCTGTTTTCTGTGCTGGGAGGTGAGGGACAGGGTGGTCCCTGCGCGCTAGGGATCAGTACTCTTAGGACCCCGACACATATTCAGTCCACACAGCCGTGAGGTCACCAGGATTCTCTGGGGCGCTCTGAGCAGGGGACAGGGAGCGGAGGGGGGGGAGAAGCGGCTGGAACTGTTCGGGTCATAAGCAGAGTAGTTCTGGAAGGAGACATAGCTGGCCGCTTCCCTGAAAAGGCAAATACAGTGGCTGTGGTACCCCAGCGTTTCGTCAGGAACGTGGGGCTGGGTCGGACTGCGAATCAGGTGTCGTAGGACAAGAAGAGCCCATCAGGTCTTAACTGTGCTCCAACAGCTTTGGGATTCTGCAGAGAAACACCCTGAGCCAAGGATAAGCAGGGAACACCCCGAGGGAAACAAGCCATGAGCAAAGTGTGCGTGGCAGGCTCGCTCGGCTGAGGGAGGGAGAAGGCAGCCAGCACTCCCAGAGGCTGGTGTTTCTGCACAGTCTGCTTCTCCCGGTTCTGGCTGCGTTCATACATAAATGCAAATCACCCACAAGCAATAACACACCCTCATATTCCTAGGATGTATTTTAATGGAATATCAAGAATGTCCTAAATTGTGCCTGTTACAGTCCCTCAAGGCCAACCATCCAGAGCAGCTCTGGGGATCTGGAACGGCCTGGAGAAAACTCCCCTCTGGCCGGCTGGGTCTGCAGGGAGGCCGGCTGGGGGCCGTCAGCATGCAGGGTGCTTGCTGAGGGGGAGGGAAGAAGGGCATGAGCAGAAGCCTCATGCCAGTGGGCGCTCTGTGGCCAGACGACCCCTGATGTCCAGGCTGCTGGGCCTCTGCCCCCTCAGCCAAAGTCTTGGCCACTGGGAAGGGTAGGGCCTGGAGCGTGGGAAGCTGGGGCCAGGAGCAGCCCGCTGTGCATGGACTCTCACACCCATTTATCTGTCTGTTCAGCCAGTGTTTATGGAGCACTTACCCATGCCAAGTAGCCCTGACAAAGACTTTATTCCATGGCCACTCGGCCTCCAGTCACTGCTGTTCAAGAGCTGGGCTGCTCCAAGATACCCAAGACAGGGCGGCTCAAACCGCAGACATTTGTTCCTCACAGTCCTGGAGGCTGGATGCCCGAGATGAAGGGGCCAGCAGGTCTAGGACCCCATGAGAAATGCTTCCTGGCTCACAGATGGCGTCTTCCCACTGTGTCCCCACATGGAGGAGAACAGAGGGCACAGGCACCTTCTAAGGGCACTAATCCCATGGTGGGGTCGGCACCCTCATGACCAGCCGCCTCCCAAAGCCCCTCCTCCTAATGCCAGCTCACTGAGAGTTGGTACCTCAACATATGAGTGTGTGCATGTCCATGATTTATTCACCCTGCACACACCCCATGAAATGCAAGTGCTTCATGCTTAAAATACTTCAACAGCACAGGTAAGATGAGAGTTATTCAAGATTAGAATCCCCAGCTGTCAAATTAAGAACTGAGTACAAGTCAGGAGAGAAGTGGAGGGAAGGACGAGGGAGCCCATCCCTTATGTGAACTTGCTTTACGGGGAAAGTGGCAGGAAGGTGAGTGGAGCCAGTATGGCCTTTGGCCCCTGTCAGATCTGAGTCCACATTTCCTCTTACCACATATAAGCAATGCAATCTTACTTTAGTTTTCATTGTAAAATGAATGCCTGCCTTACACAATTTGAGGGAGAGTTTAAAAAGATTCATGCAGAACAGGGAGCCCAGCATGGACCAGGCCTGGGGCTGGCAGTGCCCCGCTACCCTCACCAGCATCACGCCAGCTCCACTGCCACATCACCAAAGCTCCACACCAGACAGTAAATGCATCCCCAGATCCGCCACTGCAAGTGTATATGGCTAATCACGATCCTATGGAGCCTGTAGAATCGATTTAACGTTATCATCCTATGAAGGAACCATGTTTCTGCACAATAAAAGATCTGTTGCAGTCCCAACGCAACCTGAAATATACTCTGCTGAAATGGACTGAACCATAAGCCGTGTCCCTCCACTGAATTGTGAGCAGACAATAGAAGCAAGCAGAACACACAGCAGCTCTCCAAAGGGAACCCAGTGCAGAAACCCAGGGCCGAACTCCAATGGAATGAGGCGTCCTCACCAAGAAGCGTCTAGTGGTGCAGATTTCACAAAGCATATTATAAGGCGGCAGACCCTTTGAAATACGTCGACAAAAACACTTGCTTAAAATTCCAATTTCGAGGAACTGTGGAAGCCTGGAGGTTTCCACCAATTGCATCAAGTGCTCTGAAACAGGAAGTGTTCCAGCCCAGAGCAGCTGGACAAGCAGATATCGTGGAGGAAGGGGTGCCAATCCCCTTAGACATGCTCATCAGGGGGTTAACTCAGCCGAGTTTGGGGCAAGAAACCAGCACCGGGCCATGCTTGCCACAGCTGTGCGAGAACAAAGTAACCGTTTACTCTTGAATTTCACTGTATACCTTCTCATTCCACTGTGGTTTCTGTGGCTTTTCAATGCATGTATTTCTTATCTTCATGAGTATCTCAATTTAAAAAAAAATTCCTCTAGGCATCATTACAGGGGATGGCTGCGCACGGTCTCTGTGGCCCATGGTTTTCTGTACTCGTGGAGAACCTCCAGGTACGAAACTGTCTTGCGACCACTACTGGGAATGCAGCCTTAACAAGTCACCGACTGGTTTGGACACATTTGGAAACGTTTCCTTTGTCGTCACAACCACCACACAAGGCCATCCTCAGTCCCCCTGCCAAGCGAGCAGACACTGTCACGGGTGGTCATGAGGTTAGCAGGTTCACAGCTGCCCGACGGCTGCCAGCTCAAGCCCCACTCCTGATGCTTTCTACTCTTTAGCTATTTCCAACAAGAACTTTTTCTGTTAAAAGTGCTGGTCCAATCCCAGGAACCTCTTCAGTGTATGAGGTCTTGAAGAGCTCACAGCGACAGCCATGCCCGTCTCTGCTTCGGCAGGACTCGGCGACGCTGGTGGCTTCTCATCTCCTGCCCCTGCCGGTGGAAGGCTCCTTGCATGAGGCACCCCCACAGCTCTTCAAGCCAAAACCCGGGCCTGATAATCCACACAATGAATACCTCCCAGTCTCAAAAACACAGTTCACTTCTCTGTTCAAAACCCAACATCTTTGAATGAACACCACTTGCTCCCAGAAATGCTTTCCAGGTTCAGGTGTGAGAAAGGAAACAGCTAATAATACAACAAAATCGTCAGAAGAACACCTAGGAGAATTAAACTGTTAAAGAAAAAATTGGCACTCAAAAGAATGTAACAGCTTTACACCCTAACTCTGGAAATGGAGGCAAAGTTAATAATGTGAAGAAATTAGGTGTGAGTGTGACATTCTGGTGTCAGCATGCTCAGCGTGCCCCAGCCTTACAAAGGGACATAAATCCTTACCCAGATTTCATCAAATATTTTTCTGCCATGAAGTAGCACAGAAGAGCTTTAAAGTAAAATTTCCATTACAAAAGTTCAGGTTTCACTGTGGTTCAAATCTTGGTCTTTGATGATGTGCAGCTTATTAAGCATTTCAATCATGCTCAATAGTGCCCTGAATTGTCTTCTTTTCAGTACATCAATTTTGTCTCTAATTATATTGATTTTAGCAAATTGCAGTGTCCGTCTGAGCTGATTTCCAAATATGAACAGCAAAAACTTTCAGTGAAAGGGAAAAACAAATGTATTGTGCTCCAGCCAGATGCATTATTCCCTCAAACTTTCTACAGTAGAAAAACAGGCTTTATAAGGAAAGTAGAAACTGCCTGATGAAATGATGGGATTCTGAAAAATAAACAGCCACTTCAATTCTAGGCAATCATAGTTACAGCCTCAAGTGTTCATTATTCTTGCCTGAAAACTAGGTAAAAATCAAGGGTTGAATCTATATTTACCATTTCAGGTTTATGCCTCAGAGGTGATCAGAAGACAAATCAAAAACTAAGTGATGTTTTAAAATCAAACCATTGAATACTGTCATCAGCCATTGAGAGCAGCCCATGAGCTCAACTTACAATACCTGTTTTCCTTTTTAAAAACAGAATGCATTTCTCTACAGCTTCACCCCACCTTCAAAGAGCTCATCTACTTCTGACCCTTAGCTCCATACCACATGCTCTTTCTCTCACCGGCCAGGACCTCTGTCTTGGGTTGCAGACTCACTGGCCAGCATGCTATAGCCTCCTGAATGTCACTCACATATGCATGCATGCACTCATTTACTTTAAGACATGTAACAGCTCTTTGCTGGGCACTGTGCTAGAATTTCAATGGTGCCATGAATGGAATACAGTCCCTACTCCTCGCGTAGCTCAGCTCCTCTTGACGTGGGGTGTTCAAACAGGCAGGCGCAGAGACACACGATATTCCTCCCTGAGTGTGTCTACTTGTGCCCCCCATTCTCTCATCCCGACAGGAGACCTGGATGGACGCTGACCCACTGTCCCTATGTTCCAGCAGCTGCCAAAGGCCCAGCCCAAGAAATCTGCCCCTCGACTGCCTGTGCCTTCTGCTAGAGCAATGTGGGGAGGCTGTGCTGGTTGCTGCCAAGTTTCATCTTCACCGCCTTCACAGCAGACTGCATATTGTAAAATGAACAAAGAGCTGGGCAGCCTTAGATTGTAAACTGTCCCTGGCTCTCTCACTGACTATCACCTGCACACAGTCCAGGTGACCTCCTGACGCCCTCTTCCATGTTGCTGGAAAGTGGACCCTTTTGTACCTGGGGAGATGGGACAAAAAGCCTCTCCTTCCTTTGAGTAAGTTCCTTTGTCAGCTCAGAACAGCCCATGGCAGGCCCTTTGCAGCAGCCAATGGTGACGCCTGTGGCGGGCGATTCACTTACCACTGTTTTAAAAAGGTCAAATGGGATACCACAGCATACAGAGCCTTAGTTTTAGGTGACAGAGAACCCGTGGAATGGACCTCATGTGACTCTTTCCAGCCTCCTGCATTTTCCAGACCATAGGCCTGCCCACCACCCACATGCACACATGTGCACACTCGCATTCACATGCCTGAGTCCTTTCCTTGGCGAGCCTTCCCCGGTCCTGGAACAGTCCCCTAGCTCACGGCAGGGAGGCATCTAGGGAAGGCTGTGACCTGATGGATCTCCCTCCTTAGGGACTCAGAGCCAGGTAAGTGGCAGCTGGCCGGCGGCAAAACCTCAGCAGCTTGGAGAGGCCTGCCCCACCTCCCCCTGCCCACAGCAGCTGACCCCCCACCACAGCCCATCTGGGGACCCTCCGTTTCCATACTGCACTCTGCACTTCTCCAAGACATAACTCTTGACATCCCTGCTGACTTCTCCACTGGGCCACATCCTTTGTATTAGTTACACTGAGGCTGTCTTCCCTTCTACCTTAAAGGGTAGACAAAATTCATAACTTTTTCCCTCCAGCCAACCCATTTTCTGCTCACCTTTACAGTAGAAGGCATGGACAGAGTCATCTATTCTCTGCCTTAAACTCTTCCTAGCCTTTCCAAAACCCCCTTCTACCAGGCTTTCCCTCCCACCACCTCCCTGGGACTGTCCCCACCATGACCCCCAGTAGCTGCACAGCCAGGGTTGGGGGTGAGTTGTCCTGACACGGCCACCCTGCTGTCCCCCAGTGGATTTGCCTCAGCTCCCCAGGCTTCTGTTTGTGGGTGCTCTCGGACACAGACTGCACCCGCTTTGCACCTTCTAGACCCCATCCACCCCTTTTTCCTGATGAGCCCGGATCTCCCTGAACTCAGACCCCTCACCCCCTGACTGCCTGGCATGCCTACTGGGACACATGGTGGGCATCTCAATCTATGCGCCTCCGAGTCCTGCCCCTTCCTCTCCTGCCAATCACGTACCTCCTGTAGCCTTTCCCATTGAGTAATGAGCATCCATGGACCAGAATTCATGAAGCAAACACCCACACATGGGAGCCTCATCCCCTTTCCCTCCAGGTGACCTATGAGGGAGGCAGTCCACTGGCTCTGCCTCAGAGCACATCCCCAGCTGCCACTTGCTCAGATGGCACCCACAGCCAGGCCCTGTTGCCTGCCCCACTCAGGGTCTGTCCCTCCTCTGCTCAGAGCCTCCAGCATGTCCCATCTCACCGGACCTGGAGTCGAGCCCCTACCGAAAGCCAGCAGGGTCCCCCTGATCCTCACCCCCAATACTTGAGGCTGTGCTGGGGGGCAGCGGCTGCCTTCTGATCTGGGGCACCTGCAGGCTTGGGGCACCTGCACAGAAGCTGCACATGGCCCACCTGCTGGGACCCCCTCAGGCTGAGGTGACTGGGGCAAGTCCTCCCCCGCAGCCACCAAACAAGTGGAGGACGTTCCCTCCAAGGCTGGGCTCGTGCGTGAGGTTGTATCGGCTACAGATCCGACTCCGTGCATTTCCCACTTTCCATCTGCCTCTTGCTCAGTTGCAAAGCAAAAAATAATAGGGAATGTGAACTTGTTTTCGTGGGGTTTTTTGCTCAACTTCAGAAAATCTGTCACACAAAACATGTGAAAGATAATCAGACACAATTTTATACATGAGGGCTTGTGAATTAAAATGGATTAGAGAGAACACAAGGCTGGGGAGAGTTTATCCCTTGATTTCTGTAAAGAGACATCCTTACCCATCTCTCAGCATGACTGGCTCACAACTGTGTTTATCTGATTGCCTTCTACAGGGCTCACAGTTACTATTGCTGGTGACCTAAAACAATTTGTGATAATAACATGTGCCTGCTCGAAATAAAACCCAAATAATTCCAACATCAGCAAAAACAGGAAGAATCCAGCCTGTGGGGAGGACATTGTCACACTTCGGTTGCCTCCAGAGAGATGTTCCTAACGTTAAACCAGTTAAGTATCTGTTTATGAAAAAATCATGAATGTGAACCAAAGTGGTGGCTCATCTTATCAATAACAGCCTGGTAGAAATCCAGAGGCGCCCTGACACCACGAACAAGGGGAAGCCAAGTTGTCCTTCCTCCTGTTCACGGTGGCCTCACAGATACCATCTAAGCTCCTAATGTTTGGCAACCACTCTGACCTCGATTTCCCCTACCAATTATGAAATTGCAATAATATCACCCACACTTGAAAAGGATACCCCTCTGCCTTAGAGGCCCATTGTACCAAGAACTCATCCTGGCCAGTGAGCAGGGAAGGGTCGCGCTGTGGAGACCCTCTCTACTCACTGGAAGAAGGAGGAGATGAGCAACTGTTCAAAGGTCTCACGTCAGGGGGGCAGGAAGATCAGGTAGCAGACTTCTCACAGGACTTGAATATGAGAATTGCCTTAGGGGTGCCGGAGGCCGACCTACCCCGCCTGCCTGATGGCACAGCCCAGGAGGCTGAGGGATGGATACCACACAGCGGGCCTCCAAGCAGGAGGCTACTGATATCTCTTCTATTGCTTAATTAGACCATTCCCCCAGTCCAAACAGCCCCCAGGAATCAGAAAATGCCCCCGGGGGCCATTCCTAAGGAATGGCCTCAGAATGAGCCAATGAAGGGAGCTCCCGGGGACAGAACTGTTAGGAACCGTAGAGCAATCATAAAAACCCAGCTTGTGTCAAGACAGTCCCCTTATCTAAAGAGCAAATAAAACCCTACACATTCTCCCCAGGCCGGTGGGTTATTAGCCCTGGATTGGGAAATGAAAGAAGGTTCAGGTGAATGCAGAGTACAACCCCCAGGCCAACTTGGCCCCCAGAAGAAATAAGAGATGACCATCACGAGGTATGGGTTAAGAGAGCAGATGGGAGCCTTGTTTTGAGAGGCCAGATACCCTGGTGGAGTCTCCTTATGAACCACTACTACAGGGATTACGGTAGGCGTGTCATAGCCAAGATCCACAGAATGTGTCTGCGCATTCTACCGCAGATGGTTTCAGGGAACTGTAGGAAAAACATGCCCCCACGGCGAGTCTAGGTGAGAGACCAATTTTAAGATGACCTTTCCTAGAATAAACAAGTTTTAAGACACACTTAGAAGACATTGTGTTGCCTTATAGAAATTTAACCTGAGATTAGAATCTAAAAGTCAAAGAGCAACAGAAAAATCTTGAGGAAAAGACCATGATGACCTTTCACAACTGGAAAAGCAGGGGAACACTCGGAGAAGTTCTGGGTATACCCATATGGCATACACTAGAAGGTCTATGGGTATATGCCATATGGGTATACCCAAATGGACCGGTTATGCCATAAAATAATCTAATGACACATGCTTTATGATGATTTTATGATGACTTTCTGTAACCAATCCCTATAGAATGCTTGAAGTTTCTGTCAGTAAACAGGCCAGCTTAGCATCTCTGCTAGTGCCCATATCCTCACTCACTTGTTGACGCCGTTCATCCTTGGGGGATCCCTAGACCCATTGGAGCAGGACTCCAGCATAGGGGCACCAAATATCATGCATATATTATGTTCTATGATTATACGCCATTGAGGTAAAACTATTAATCACCCAAGAACATGTGAAGTCAAATAGGAAGTAAAGCCAGGTAGCAAACACTGGGAGTAGAATCAAACACTGTCACCTCCTGTGTTCTTTAAAGAAATAAGAAAATAATAAAAAAGAGAAGAGCTGAGGCATCCTCGAGGGCTTCTTGCTTCCTCTGGAGGAACACCTTGAAATGGTCCCTTGCCTGTTACCCCATAGCTAAGAGAGGATTAATATTTTTGTTCGGGGTCATCACTCTAAGAGCATTTTAATGCTGTGACAGGTATTTAGGAATGTCACACAAACGGCATTGTGTGTCCCCAAAAGCCAAATAAAGCTCCAACTTCAGCTATTGATGGCTTTCTAGAAATTAAAGAACCTACAGAATTTCTTTTAAGATACTTGTCATGTTTTACACAGAACAATCACCATCACCAACATCAGGTATTATGCATCTACAACAATCATTATGACCAAGACACAGGTTATTTATAATGCCCACCTGTCCTCTTAGTTCGGCCAATGTAATAGGAAGCTGTAAGATCAGTATTTGAACTCAGGTCCACGACCTCCCTACAATGCTGTAATGCCTCCCTATCTCAAATAAAAAAAATAGAGAACAAAATAAGAGAAACAAAGCAGCTAAGATTACCAAATTAGAGAGATTAAAGCTGGCTGTGTTAAATTAATAAATAAGTAAATTCTACCATGGGAACTTTAATTTTTAGTTGCATGTTCCAGCCACAGGGCCATTCAAAGTTTCCCACGACACCGCCATGCTCTGTTTATTTTTATTTTAATGTGTCTTATTTTGGTGTCCAGCCAAAGTCATTTTTCTTGGCCAAGGATTAGTTGATCCTTGTATTTTGTGCCAGGAATCAATGATAAATGGAATAGATTTTGCAAGAAATTGTCTATTTCCATGTATCAGATTTTCATATGAATCATTAAGCCTCACGAATGTAGCCTTCCCGGTCCCCTCAGCTTGACCCAACTTTTGACAGGCTCTCCATGACCTCCCTTTTGAAAAACATTTACTTTAGAAAACTTTCTATTGTAAATTCTTTCTTTACCCCTTGAGATATAAATCTTCTACCGCCCAGGACTCTTTCTCAAGGAAGTGGGAGCCATCCTTTGAAGGTAATCCTCAGGAAGAGCATCTATCTCCCAGTCTCTGCGGGAGAATGCCTAGAATCCCAGTCAGCAAACACACATGGCCTCATCCCAATGGCCGACCACCCCGGATGCCCTTCAGTGCTTTATGATTATCTCACCTACTTTAAAACTCTCCACTTTTTGTTGCAATGGAGTTGAGTCCAATCCCATTCTCCTACTGAAAGTCTCTCTTCCCCTTACAACAGTCTTGAATAAAGTCTCCCTTGCCTGTATGACTCTGTCGGTACAATTTCTCATTGGCAAGCTAGGAAATCTAGATGTGGTGAGATTCTGGTAAAGATGCATCATAATGCTTGAGAAACTACTGGAAAGTGAATGTCCACTGGCCCTGCACATATATAAGATGCCAATATTTAAATTCATTTAGTCAAAAGTTCTTTCCTTTACTAAGACATTTTTCTTGTAAAAACAAACATCTAAACTTGTCATTGTTGTAAATGCTGATTCTTTTAGGAAATAAGCGAGCTCATTTTAAATCTGCCTGGTTTCCTTCAAACCACTATGCAGGCCAACTATTCTGAGCGGTTTAATGAGTAAACCTACACCACACATCACCTGAGGGAAAACAATTGGCACTGTGCCATCAGCACCACAGATGAAGAAACCAAAAGGAAGTACGTAGGTTGCTCCTAGGAAATACCATACATAGAACAAACAAGAACCGTATCAGAAATCCAAGGGCAAGAATTAAGTGAAGGGCAAGGGGAAAATATATATAAAGGAGAAGAAAAAATAATAAAAAATCAGAACTCTCCCCAGAATTACCCCTTCACCGACAGAAAAGAAAATACCAAAGGAGTGGTTTCCTCCTTGAAAAGAAAGAGCAGTCTTTCACAGAGATACAGAAGACAGTCCCTCCCTGAAGGACCTTGCAGACCCACAACATACTGCTATGTTAATACAGCAACAGGTGAACAGAAAAATAGGGGAGGAGGAGGAGGAATGATGGTCACCCTCCCAAAGTACCAGGCACCCAGGGACAAAGCCAGGATAGGAAGTCAGCTCTCCCAGTTCACCTCCAGCACTCCACTCTGACACCCCTGGTCCCATTATGCCAACAGAGCTAATCACCAAGCATGGTAATGACATCCTTCCTCCCTATTTCCTCGGCAACTAAATTACACGAGATGTCTTTCTTCCAAGTCAAGTTCTTCCTGGTCATAAATAAAGCTCTTGCAGGTGACAAATAAAGCCCTTCATAATCTAAACTTGAAGTGAGATGTAATCTCGACCCCTTGTGATGTCAAAAGCCCTGGGGTGTCAATTTAATTCTCATGGCTCTCCAACACAAAGATACATTTGCACAGCTAGAGTACTGCGGCTTCCCCACTTGGTGAACCTGTCCCTAGCAGTGGGAGAGGGTGGTCTGAATAAATATACGGCTCTATGGGTTTACGCTTTATTGTCATCATTTTAGAATGCATCTATTACTTGCAGACCCTTGAGTCAATGTATAACCAAAACCTCAACACAACTTAAGAGAAAAAGAATAAAATTCCCCAAAAGATGGTATGGAATCATAGGCATGGCAGAACTGCAGACATTGGGAGAGGTCCTAGGAAGTAAGGAAGATTAAAAAACAGGGAAGGTTAGCTTGAAGAGATGCACAGAACCCAGAGAGTGGGAGAGAATTCCCATGGAACACCTGATGTCCTCAAGTTCAGCAGCGCCATCCAGGGCCAGGGCTCATCCTGCCCTCACTGTCACTGCTCGGGAAGGTGAGTTTGGTAGTTGCTATAGTAACCTTCCTTTTCCACTCTGCCTCTCATTTTCTTCAGTTCATCTTCTGTGAGTTGCTTATCTTTCCTCTTTATCAAGTTACTAGCTCCTCTTCAATTATTTTTAAAATTTGAGTTAAAATCCCAGCTGCATTGTTAGGATTTCTATACACGTTAGTAAAATAAAATCACTTCCTGTCATAAACCACTGGCTCATTGCAATGAACTTTATTAAATAGCTAATGCTACTATTCAAAGTTCATTTTAATGATGAGTTAATGTCCCCAAGTAGATCCTGTGTGTGTGTGAGTGTGTGTGTGCGTGTGTGCGTGTGTGTGTGTGTGTGTTGTGTGAGAGAGAGACAGAGAGAGAGAGAATGCTGGGGGTGGAGAATTCCAGTTGAAAGGCTCATTTATTTGAATAGACTTGTCCTCCACAGTTCTACTAAATGAACCCAAATTTCAGTTTCTACAAATCTTTCCTTTCTGACTGTTTGCATTTGCAATCCATCTTCTTATGGGTTTCAAGGGGAAAACTTGAGAAGAAAGAGGTCATCAGATGTGCAGTAGGGGCGCCCTCCCCCCGAATCCGCTGTGTGATCTCGGGTAGCCAGATTATCCCACTGGGCCTCAGTTTCCAACCCTATAAAGGGGAGAGAGTAATACCCACCCTGGGTATGTCTCAGGGATGCTATGAATGTTCACAGAGATACTGCACATAAAAATGGTGTACCAATGTAAGCTATTATTATGTAATTTAGATGTTTTCTACACCCATCAAAGTTCATTTCGGAGAGCGGTTGGCTGCTCTTCATGACAGCCGTGCATAGCTTAGTGGGTATAATGAAGCAGTGAACCATCCGGCTTCCTGGATTAGCGGGTTTTTGTTTAGGAAGTTCCTGATGTTTAGAATTATTTCTCCATAGTTGCTAATTGGTCTTAAATGCTAGTAAAGAAAAGGCTGCTACTGACAGCAAATTAAAATTGCCTTCATTTCATTCCTTTTGAAGCCTTGTTTACCTAAGACAGAATTTATTTTCTGTTCCACATTTTAGAAACTTTTTTTTTTATTATGTTAGGTGGTAAAAGTATAAAGAAAAACATCACTCAACACCAAAGCTCTGGGTCTTTTAAGTTCTGTGACAGTGTGTGCATGAGGATTTGACAACATTCAGGATGGCTTTAAGGCCTTTGTACAATTTAAGGGAAAAATTGGGATTTATTAAAAACTTTACCACATAAGCTTAATTTGAGGTTTTGGGTCCCCAGTCAGCTTTACATACATATTTTCTTTAGGGTTTTATGCCAATTTGGGGCCTAACTATGCCATTATGATCTTTGGGGTCTAAAAAAAGTCACAGCCTCATCAAGTCTCCGATTGCACATCTCTACACATGAAGAGAGTGTTCCACCCCTGGGGTGGGTTGAGACATTAAGAGCATAATGTAGGATGCCTGGCGTGCAGTGCCTTCTCCACAGTCACATTCCTGCAGGGACGGCCCACCCCCTGGGACAGCTGTGAAGACCTCTTTCCTAAGCAGTCCTCCGGAGAAGGGAAACCAGAGCAGGATGGCTCCGCCACATTCTCCCTGCACTTGCCTGGCCCGCAGAACCTCCATGCTCCGGTCTGGCTCTCAGAGACCATCCTGGAGCTTACATCTCTCCCTTAATCTCAGTATTGATCTCTCTGCTTTCAATAGGAAACACATCTCAGTGTGAAGAGCTCTTGAAGAAAACAGAATGGCAATTCTCCTCTCTCTCTCTCTCTCTCTCTCTCTCTCTCTCTCTCTCTCTCTCTCACACACACACACACACACACACACACACACACACACACACACACACACACACACCAGGGCTACACCAGAGCCTTCTGAATCTCTGCACATGAAACCCTTTCACTTACTCTTACTAAACACAACACAATTTGGGACAAAAGGCTTGACATCATGAGAATGTTAACTGAAAAGCAATTATCCAGATCGGCAGCTGTGCAGAAAGGCACAGAAAATTAATTACAATCTCCTCTTGGAGCTGCAGGCACACCGTAGGAGCACAGGCTCGCAGTCCCTAATCCCAGGCCCACATTCCCTGGTGGTGAGGCATCCGCCAAGCAGCTTAACCTCTCCCCGCAAGGTTCCTCAAAGTGGGATGAATGTGAGAAGAAAAATGAGATAATACACAGCATGCACTTAGCACTCCCTGAGTGTTAGCTGCTTTGGTTACCAGATCCTTGGGGCACAGGGACCACGAAACGGCAGAGCAACAGGGACTGAGGGGGACTGAGACAGCTGTGAGCACGCTGTGCTCCTGGACACCCCCTAGCGGTCAGGAACATCACGGGGCAGCTATCTCTGTGGGGTACCTGCCAGGAACCAGGCCACCACCGCATATTCATCCTCAGAACTACATCACAGCCAACCTGTCAGGTAGAGTTTGATCCCATTCTTGCCCATCAAAGGGGCAAATCAACACCCGAGACCAGGTAGCCAGTGAGGGGTGGGGCAGGCACTCAGCCCAAGGAGACCTCAGCGGAGCCGGAGGCCCTGTTCCAGCCGAGTCCACCACTGCCCCTGGTCCCCGGCATCAGGGTGCATGCTCACCGACATGACCGTGGTCATGGCACACGTGTGCTCCCTCAGGGCCTCTGGGCTGTCATTCTCTGCTCAGTCCTCTGTGAAGCAGGGGCCACGGGCTACCTTCCTGCCTCTGCATGCGAGGATTTCTGCGCAGACGGAATCATCTCCGTGGTGAGATATCTTTGTCTCGGTGTTGGTGGCAGTGATGGTGATGGTGGGCTTTTGTTCTCCTTTGTTTTTCCCCGTAAACCTCTTCAGGACTTCATATCCCAACTCTGCAAGCTCTTGGCAGGAAAGCCCTTTTGTGGAATTGCTCTGGGGCTGTTGGCGATCTTAGGAACCGGGCCTCCATCACCATCAGCTCCCAGAATGGCTCTTTGCCGAAGGGGAGAGTTAACTGCATGCCCTGGCTTGTGGTCACACCCCATGCATTAGACAAAGGGCACACCAGGGTCACTTTTGCCCAACTACAGATAAAGCCAGCTCCATGCAGGGAGAAAGAAAACATGCCCCTGGCCAGTGCCTTCCCACACAGCTATTCAGTTCTACAGGAGAATATTAAACCTTTTTAAAACTGAACATGGGCTCTTGAGAGCAGAAGGCTCCAACCATTTACTCACTGACACGCATCACCCTGGAGAGGTTCATTTCCGGGACCGCGCCACCACCTCCACTGACAGGAAGGTTCCAACAGCGAGCACTGGAGCTGGCCAGTGCCAGCACTGCCCGAAGCTTCACACCCTCGCCTCAGTCTGCACCACCTGAGGGCACCTGCGGCCTGGGCCCAGGAAACGTCCCACTGAGCACGTGCTGAAGGGACAGAACGAAGGGCGGCTTCTGACCACCTTGATTCGTTCCCTCTCCAGATGGGCTGAAATTCATCCGCACAAGTATTGTTAGCTTCGGCGGAATGTTTTTCCGAGGTGTCATAGCCATTTTAGATGACAGCCACTCCATTGGTTTTTCTATTTACAGTAATTGCTTCTCCCCTATTGCTATGGTATCAGTCAGCAGGTGCTGCTGAAACAAAATGCCACAGAACTGGGGGCTTCAACAGCAGAAATGTACTTTCTCTCAGCCATGCCCACCCCTGGATCTGGGACTTCCAGCCTCAATTACTGACAATAAAATTAAGTTTCTGCTACGTAAGCCTCTCTCCTCAGCATATAGACAACGTCTTCAACCTGTGGTCTCACGTGGCCCTCCCTGTGTGTGCAAATCCCTCACATCTCTTTATGTGTCCAAATTCCCTCTTCTTATGAGGACACCAGCCCAACAGGATCAGGTACCATCTGCATGACCTCATTTGACCTTAATTACCTCCTTAGAGGCCCTAAATCCAAATGCACTCACATTGGAGGTTAGGGATGCAGCACATGCATTTGGAGAGGACACAGCTCCTAACAGTTCCTCACAGGTACGGAGCATACTTCATTTCCATCTCATTAGGATGAAACTTGGCAGCCCCTTCACTCTTCTGCTCTTATGTCCTGGAGGGGCTGAGTGCTGACAGGTGCATCTCTGAGCACGCAGGAGTCGCTCTTGTGATGCGGAAATGGTCCTGGATATTTAGACCTGTTGACTGGAGCAGACGCATTTTGGAGCCATTTCTGTGACTTAGAGATTTTCTTTCACAGCACCATCAAAACCACATAAATTAAGAGGAACATTATCAATTTGGAGTTTTCCAGTGAACAATTCAAATGCTTAATGAAGAAATGAAATGATCATTAAAAATATAGACAGACTCAGGAGCACATTTAACTAGGTTCTTATAACTAGAGGCAAAGAGCCTTGTATAATTATATGAACTTGGAGGAAATACTCTTTGTCTTTGGAAAACTTTCATATCTACACCAAGGGAATGAGATGAATGTATCGTCTATCATAAGGGTATCAATACAGAGGCAGGATACCCATTTCTCCATAAATTTTTCTAGTGTCTCTGTATATTCCTTGAAACTGTTTTTGCTTTTTTAAAGGATTCTGGAATCATATGCTAAGCCATTTCCAGGGTATTTTGAGGAACTGACTCAGAGAGGGAGCAAACTTCTCCATTAAAACAAAGACCTTCTCACACTTAGTGAAGTGACACCGGCTTCTGGCTGTCCCCTCTGTCCAGATTCTAGAAAGCTTTGCTTCCAAGGACTCAGTTTCTGAGCTCCTTCAGGGGACAGCTGAGGCCAACACTCTTCCATGAAACACCCATTCCACAATAACCACGTTCTCCCCGACCCACACTCAGACTTTGACTTTGTTTTTCAATCTTACTGCTTTGCCTTGTTAACGATTAGGTTTTTGTCTGAGAAGGGGCAAACGTGCAGGATTATGGGGCAGAGGGGTACCAGTGAGATCCTGAGAAGCTAGGAGACTGGCTTACATCATGCGGCCAGGACAAGACTCCGGCTCTCTGGAACCTAAAGCCCAGGCCCTTCCCGCCCCTGGACCTGCGAGGACAGACTGCGGCACATGCAGTCTCCCACAGGGAGCCTGCTTTCCAATGCCCAGACAAGGTCATCACCAGTAAGGGCGGGAAAATGAGGACTTCTCTCTCGGGGCACAGAGGCCTCCTTTTCTGACCTGAGGCACTCTTTCAGTTTACTCCCCAGCCCACCTCTGCACTTGGTCAGAGGAAGAGCCATGCCCTGTATCATCTATACTTTGCTTTGGTGAAATTACATCACATCTTATTAAAACATCTTCTGCCAACCGACAAAATCTTATTGCATTTGAGATACCGATGGCCAGAGGGAAGTTATTAAGAAGTGAGAGTTATTATCTGGACATGAGCAGAGAAATGAGTAATTATCCACTGTGTTTTTCCAGCAGTGTCCCAAGAGATGAGACAGGCTGGTGGCGAGCTTCAGTTGGTTCACTCCACACCCTTTCCTCTCTGGACGTGCGGGGGCCAATAAGTGCGGAAATACATTTGTTTCTGGGCGGTTTCCCACTGGCTGCCCAGAGATGCAATCTCACCCAGGTGTGGTAGGGAGCCCACCATGTCTGCTCTGTGGGGCCAGGTGGTGGATAAATGTGATGAGGGAAGCTACAAGCATCAGCAAGGCAGCAGATACCTGATTCAGAGGGAACAGGGGGGGAAATGAGCAGCAAGTAATTTTTAAAAAGCACCCACTTGCATGTAAGTAATACCACCTCACCTCCACTAATCAGTGGCCAGCACTTAGCAAATCCTTGTGCTGGGTTTTGTCTCGGTTTTGCTCATTCTCCAGCCTTTTATTTTCACTGGACCCACCTGGGATGGTTCCCCAACTGTCCTACTGTAAAATCCTCAATGCCACAGTAGAACTTTGGTTCTTTTCTACTTTCACGCAAAGTGATTGCTTTCAAATCCCCCCAAAAAGGCAACATGAAAAAGCATGTAGGCCTTGGAGTTAAAGCTCAGTGCTATCAAAGTGTGTAACCATGGTCGACCATCATTTCTATTTATTTCACTTATTCTTTTTGTCTGTAGCATGGAAATGAGAACACTTAGCACAGGGACTTCATGAGGAGCGCACAGGTAATGTATAAAAGCACAATTATGGCAATAAAAGACTCATCTTTGCTCCCCAAACTCTCTGTCATCACCTTGTACTTCTCACCAACAGTGCTATGACTAACAACCATGCAAGCTGTGGGCAGGGTCCCTCCCGTTCCCCAAGCGTCCAGAAGGCACCCTGTCAGGGAGAAGTGAGTCTTCAATTGTGAGGCAGATGGCCACCGTAAACAGGTAAAAGCATTTGCTGAGCATGCACGGAGCTGAGCGATACAGCTGCAGAACCCAGGTGCCGTGTGGACCACGCCCCACCACCCAAACCCTGAAAGCCCAGTTGCATCCGTGAAACCACAATTACAAGACTTCTCAAAGGCAAGAAACACATATGCAAACATACACACACACACCTTTAACCAAGATCCTGTGTACAGCTCCACAGTGAGTATTTGCATGAAGTGAGAGCACTTGATTAGGAATTGGAATGAAGGTGTGATAGTGTGATTTATATTAAATATATAGTTGGTCTTCGCCCATTTCTGGCACAGAGTTCCTGAAACCCTTGGAATTTCCTATGATGAGAGCAATAATAGTCTTTTCTTATGCCAATGAGGGGACCCTGGGAAGCCCCTAATGAGGCAGGCTGGTCAACAAAGGGGCAACCTGTGATTGGAGGGCTGGGATGGTCAGTCCCACCCAGACCCCCAGGAGGGAGAGTGCCAGAGGCTGAATAAATTACCAATGGCCAATGATTTCTCAGTCACACCTATATAATGAAGCTTCCATTAAAAACTCAAAAGGACAGGGTTTGGAGAGCTTCTGGGTGGGGCAAACACAGGGAGGTGTGGGGCAGTGGTGCTCAGGGAGGCAGGAAGCAGGCGCCCTCCCCACGCCCTGCCCTATGCTCGCATCCATCTGGCGGCTCCTGAGGCACAGCCCTCTGGCACACCGGCGGTCTAGTAAGGAACATGTTTCTCAGCTCTGTGGGTCCCTCTGGCAAGTTCATGGGGCCCGAGAAGGGGGTCATGGGAACCTCCAATTTACAGGCCAGTCAGAAGGGCAGGTGACAATCTGGACTCGTGACTGTCATGTGAAGGTGATGGGGAGGCGGTAGTGCCGGGGGGCTGAGCCCTTCACCTAGGGGTGTGCTCCCAACTCTGGGTAGGGTCAGAACTGACTTGACCTGGAGGATCCCCAGCTGGTGTGGAGAACTGCTCGGTGGAACGGAGGAAGACACACATTGGAATTGGTGTCAGAACTGCAGAAGGAGCAACAACAGCTCAGAAGGAAGGCCAGCCGTGGCTGGAGTAGCTGACGGGGACCAATGAAGAGGGCTGGGAGCCGAGAGCCGAGAGACAGGCATGACTCGGAGCACAGGGCTGGGGGCTGGGGCTGCCCTGCTCGCCCCTGCAGGTGGGAATGGGGATGGCAGCCTTAGGAGGCCCTGAGCTGCCCTGGGCCGCTTCACATGACCAGGGCCACCACCAAGGCCTCTCGGCCACCCTTTCTGGGGGTTCCTAGCTCAACAAATGCTTAACGATTTTTTCTTTACTGTAAAGTCTGCCTTCTTACAATTCACCTGGGAAACTTTGTAGAACGTCTGGTGGCCAAGCCCACCCCAGACATCCTGATGTGGTGGAGCTGTGGGGTGGGTAGCCACCAGCAGGCAGCATTGTGGAGATGTTAGAGTAGGGCAGACAGGGGGAGGAGACACTGCTGTACACGGAGTCCGGGAGGGGTCCCTCCAGTGCTGTGAGGAGCACGCATGAGCTCAGGGACAGGGGCCAGTGGGGGCAGGCGTCGATCCGAGCATGTACCTGCCAGGACAGACCTTTGCCCCCCCCCAACCCCAGCACAGCAGGGAGAGTGAGCGCAGAGGCAGGGAGGGCGTTCACAGCCAGAGCATGGCTCCAGCACTTGGATCATGCCCCGAGAAATGGACACTTGTGCGAGAACGCCTGGGCTGTCAGCCTGCCAGCCTCTGCCTGCCCCTTGGGTTCAGGTCCAGCAGCACCCTCTGAGCCTGCCCACGGGTAAACAGCCATGTCAGGTGCGCTCCCTGTGATCTGCATGATGTGTGTGGCCTTGCGGCTTACCATCATCCGAAGCCCTCTCCTAGCCGTGGGGACCTTCCCATGGTAGCTTCTTGCCTGCCCCTCACCGTGGAGACTGAAATCCAGACGCTGGCCCTGCCGGCTGGAGGCAAAGGCCCACAGCCTCGCCTGGACTGCTCAGGCGCTCCCTCCTGGGGCTCTGATTGTGGAGGGGCTGCCAGCAAGAGCAGGACAGCAGAGGAACTGCCGAGGTGGTGTCAGGGGCAGCTGCCCCAAGGCTTCCATGCCTGCAGTCATACCCATGACCCATGAGTGGTGTGGATGGTCGCACCAGAATGTCCCCAGGGAGCCACATGAGCCCTGAGCCATGACCCCAGGCCCACCTGCCTCAGGTGTCAGCCCATCTTCAGAGCCTTGAGCTCCAACTGTCCCTATATCATCTCATGATTCTCTTTTTTGCTTTAAACAGAAAATGCAAAGCCTATTTAGGTTGTTTACAACTATGAAACCTTTCCTCAAGCTATCATTAAACTAGGAGTCTGGCCATCTATGTGATTGCAGAAAGCAGTGGACATTTCTATGCCCTCTCTTTGACCGCGTGACACCTCAGCGTGAGTTATATCATAAAAACCAGATAACGGGAAGCCATTCCTTTGCAGAAATGTGCCCCCTTTGCAAAATGCCTGCAGTCTAGACTTACTGGTTTCCACGGCATGCACCATGTTACACTACAGGTCATTTAGCCAAATTGCTTTTGATTTTTGAAATGTGCAGATTGCCTTTGTTGAAGGCTCTGTTGGCATGAGAATGCATATTTAAGACTTATTAAGTATGCTAGTTACACAGCAGGGATGATGTGACTGTTCCAGCTGTACACGGAAGCACAGAGGTGAATCGGAACGTAAAGCTCAGAGGATTCAGTCTGATTTCTTGCATACAGCATATGACCTAAAGAATTAGTTCCATCTCCATCTGCTTTTGAAAGAAAATCTTTATTATTCCATAGTTAAATAACCCTCCTCTTACCGAAACTCACGCATAGCAAGACTTGAAGCCGTTTTAAATTGCCCTTTCCCACCAAGTCATGGGAGCCCGGCAAAGTGGGCAATATTTGATCCTTTTCTTTAGCTGTTTTTTACTGTGACTGCCTCAGATAAGAGAAACTAATCAGTGCAGTTCTACAGTGAGTCTGATGACGGATTTTCTGTTGCTAATAAAATTTGCTGTCAAGCTACTTTGGCAGTTCTGTTTTCATTAAAGGTCACCCAGACAGCGGCCCAGTGACAGCTCCCAGCAGAGCCTGGCTGAGCTATTTCCCAAGTGGTTCGCACAGTGACACCTGGTGGCCAGGATACGTCCCTGCACCGGAGAGGCAGGTAAGAGAGAGAGAGAGAGAGAGAGAGAAAAGGAGACGGAGAGAACCACAGGCAGCATAAGGCAGGTAAAGTCCTGAAATCTATCTCCGCGGGCCTTTCACTGGCTTGGGTCTCAATGTTTCTGATCTTTAATGCCTGCAGCTCCCACCCCCACCCACACTGGGACCTTGAGGGGTGACAGCCAATGTGACTGGCTGACTACTTTCTGCTTCTCCATTTTAGGCCTACAAGGGACCTTTTCCAAGAGAATTTGTGGAATGCCACACTTTTTTAGGATAAAGTTTCATCAAAATACTTCCCACAAATGTACAATAGTAGTTCCTACATTTTTTTTTATTAAGACTGCTTTTAAAGCAGTTTTAAGTCCACAGAAAAATTGAGGGAAGGGTACAGAGAGTCCTGAATGGCCCCTGCCCCTCCTTACCACAGTCTCCCCCATTACCACGTCCCCACCAGCCGGACCATTTGTTCATTGATGAGCCTGCATGGACACGTCATCCTCACCCAGAGTCCACCGTCTACATTAGGATCACTCTTCGGGTCATACAGTCTATGCATTTGGACAAATGTATAATGATGTGTGTCTCCCATTATAGTGCCATACAGGATAGTTTTACTGCCCTAAAAACCTTCTGTGCTCCCCCATCTAGTTCATATTAAAATAGCAACAACTCTTTTCGCCATGAGTAAAATGAGAAAATGATCCTCTGGACATTGAAGAGAGAAAATAAAAACTTTCCCTTTAATTTCAGTGATAACACATTCTCTCGTTCTTACTCAGGCACCTCTGCAAACAACATCTTGATTCCCTCAGAGTCCCCCAGTCAGACTCATGCATTAAGCAGCATGCTGTGCTTGGCACGCGGCTTCACTGCAAAACAGAAGGTGGGGGCAGCGCTGGCACAGGGCCACCCCCCAAAGTGCTGGGCTTTTCCTTCACCTCTGGCAGATGCATCAGCCCTATTGGGCTGGTAGGGAAGGGAGGATTGATCAGGATGTGGAGGTAGCCCAACACATGGGGACCCACATAGAACAAACACCTCAGGACAGGATGGAATGAGGGAAAAAGCATTAGACCCACTAAGCATGCAGAGGACGGAGATCACTGGGGATCTGGCAGCCAGGAGGATGGATGGCAGAAGCTAAGCTGAGAGGACTCTGCAAACTTTACTGAAGGCAGAGGATGAGGAAGGTTCTGCACAGAGAGGTGAAAGGACGTCTGTGAAAGGGAGGGCGTGAAGTCAGCATGGGGGCGGCCCAGCAGGGCCTGTTTAGAGTGTAAATTCTGTAGAAGGAAACGGCAGGAAGTACGGTCAAATAGAAGGAGAGGTCAGATTTCAGAGAGCCTTAGGTAACAGTGGGGATTTAGATGGGAGGGTGTTGGAAATGAATGCCATTATCTCCCAGGCTGTAAAGCAAAGAAAAGCCTTTTAATGCTTTCCTATTTAAGAAAAAACATAAAAACTCCTACAACCTTAACCTATGTTGGTATGGAGCCTCACCACCCCAACACACCATGTCTTTACTATGTGTAAAGGGTATATTTTAGCATATCTTATAAGAAACTACATTAATAGTCATCTGTAACAGATAAATCATCTGATGTCATCTCTATATCAATAGAGGCAGTAGAAGCAAAGTTCTAACTTTTCTTTAGTCCTACAATAAAAGCTACATAGACTCAACCCTTCAACAAATATTTGCTGAACATCTATTTCTTGCCAGGAACTCCTGTAGGCTCCTGGTCATAACGCCAAAACAGGCATGATCCCAACCCTAAGAAGCTTTCTGTCTACAGAGGGAGACTTTGAAAAACCAACCCCTAATCGTTCAATCCCAGGCACGATGTGGGTGTGGAGGGAGACACAGCCTGCAGGGGTCGGGGGTAGCAGGGGTGCAGGGCTGGTTCAGGGACACGACCGATAACCTTGCAGAGAAAATTTCCATGGAAACCTGAAAGATGAGAAGGAGCTAGCATGCTAACACTGGTCCAGCCTACTGAAAACAATGGGGATGCTTATCTCCACCTTTCAAAACCCAGCTCTGACATCCAATCCTCCCAACCTGCCCACCCCTAAAGACAGCTGGTATCACCACTCCCCCCTACCAGGTGACTGATCCAAGTGCTCTCGTGTGTATTTGTTAGCCACCCATCTCTCTCTGAGACTGTAAACTCCATGAAAGCAAAATCTTTCCTTCTTTAAATCAGCATCTGGCACAACTGGGTGATGAACTGAGTTGGAATCCAAACATCAGCCTAGGATGCTGGCCGCTTCGCCTCAGCTCCACACCCCTCGTCACAGACGCCAGTCTACCTGCCATCTGCTAAGATGTGAACCTCGGCGAAAAGTAAACTTCGAGTCCCCCTCTTTTTGAATCTTGTTAAACTCCCTGGTCAAGGGTTCTTTTTTTAAAAAATGAGTAATGTCATGCAATCCTTAAAGTTATTTAGAGAATCTAGAGGCAGACTGGGAGAGGCAGTTACTCTTCAAAAAGGTGCAGGGTTTGGAGCAAGGTCTTTTCATTTGTGCTTTTCTCTTCATTTGCTATTTTTTTAAGAAATTGTCCCAAAGAAGTACCTCCTACGTGTACAAAGAAACCCTCTGAGAGGGAAAATTAATGTGTGAAGGGGGCTTCAGGGTGGAGGTAGCCCTGCTCCCTCTTTTGCTGTCCCCAAAGGAAATACTCAAGTGTGCTTCAAGCCCATTCAAGTGCTTTAACTTTAAATGAACAAATCAAGACCTTTTCAAAGACGAGCCAAAGACAGCCATCCCTCTGACTGCCACTCATGAGAAGGGGCAGAGAAGCTGCTTGCAGCTGGGTGAAGCTGCCTTACCTGGGAGTCTGTTCCAAGTGGACAATTGAAAAGTCATCTCCAAGACTAGATCTTGAATTAAACAGATAATTGATAGCACTCACAAAAAAGTTATACTGAATAGAACCGCCATGAGTTCTTTTAAAACTTGCATTTAGGATAGTCTCTTTAGCTCTATCATGTTTATGCTTGGCTGATTCAACCAAGAGACCCATCCTTGAAAAGGAAAATAATGACCATGGAAGCACACTACCCTATGCAGCCCTTAGGGGGAATTATAGCTGAAGGCTGCTTTCCTTTCTTAGCACAGAGCAGAATCTGGTATTTCAGTCAATAAAAATGGGTAGGAAGAATGATTGAGTGTATAAACAAATGACTAAGACAATTACTGAGACTCTGATGGTGGCATAGCTTCAACAGGAATTACTAAGGACAGATAAACTGATTCTTGACCGCAGAGCTTAAAACCTCAAAGAATTAAGCAATATAATATTATATATCCAAATACTTACATTTTTGAAAAGTTCATAAAAAGACCCCAGAAATAGCATAGCCTGGCATAGCCAATTATCAATTTTCCTAAGGCATTCATCTGCCCCCACAGTTTATCTGCAGAAAATCTTGCTTTCAACTTCTTACAAATCTAATCAAGCAGAACAGAGAAGAAAGAGCTTTGTTGAACCATCCCTGATCTTGTGTTTACATTTACTACTCTGTGTATTTTTCATCAACAACTTATCTTTGAAACCCAGGCTCTACCTACCTATTTATCACCTCAAAACCTGGAGATGTACACACTAGAGTTCTAGCGGAAAAAGAGAAGGAAGTGGGAGGGAACGGAGCAGAGCCTGCAGTTTTGCCCGAATCTAAAGGTTGATACTATTTACTGGGTCATAGGGGACACAGGGTCAGCATCACACTGGCTCTTCTGCCTGGCTAAATACTTCATTTATAAGCTGAATACATAGTTTCGGTCAGGTTACATCAGTGTTGTGCAGCTAGTGTAATTCAGGTATTTTTGTCCCCCACTGTATAAATGTCCTAATGCCATGGTAGCAAATTACCATAAACCCAGAGTCCCACCTAGGGCTCACTGGGCCCCGATCCAAGTGCCAGCCCGACAGCACTCTTCGAGAGCCCAGGGGAGATCTGCCTCTTGCCTTTTCTGGTTTCTAGAACTGCAGTGCTTGTCTTGCCCTCCAACAGCCTTCACTCCAGGCTCGGCTGCCATCATTTTATTGCTTCTCCTATCCCGTCCCAAAGTCTCCTTCCACCTCCCTCCCATAATGATGCAGTGACAACATTTAGGGCCCGCCCAGTCAGTTAACCAGGACCATCTCCCCGCCTCCACGTCCTTAATTTGGTCACAGTCACATTCATCTTTTTCCATATAAGGTAACACCCACAGGTCCCAGGTTACTTTGGGGAGCCGAATTCAGCCTGGCACACCCCCGCCTAAGTGAATCACATATGTCTAGATGTTCAACGGTTTCTTTTCAGAGTGAGGTGGATCTTCTGACACATCTGCTGAAGGATGCTTCTCCAAGACACCAGCCTCTCCGGGCTCCGGCATTCCATTACCTAGTCTCAAAGATGTGGCGATGTTGAATGCCTTCATTTGCACTGCCTGATGGGTGTGACAGAGAACACTTTGACACATCTGTCCAAGATGAAAAAGTTGTATTAAGTTGTGGATGCCATAACTGTCGGGAGAAGCCTCCACGCATCGATTGCCACTTTACAACAAGTTTTTAAATAGAGTCACTCTTCTGCTGAGAATGTTTGCTTGTTATATTCCAAAAGTCTAAATTTCTGCTCTTTTGAATGCACAATGTCATTTCATTCAGTGCTGCCTCAAAGTGTATCCTTCTCAATCCATTTAAAGCAACAACCTGGCATCCTAATTTAAGTTAAAATTCAATTGTATGTGGCACCACCAATGGGAATAAATCATTGGAGGTGACAGTCAGATGAACAGATTCCTTTTACACCTGGTTAAGTTCCCATATGCAGACACAGTGACAATTTCATCAGAATTTACTCCTTTGCCTGAGGGCCCATACATTTCTCTTGGTTTTGATTGTAAAATTCCTTCCAGTTGCAGAAACTTTAAAGTGTGCAACACCAGTCTTCCTAAAAACAAAAACATGATCTTAGTTTGGGCAAGATTCCTATCTGCTTTTCCATGTGCATGACCTCATAAAATCACAACTAATCCATATTCCAAACTAAATTTGCATGACCTTTGCCACTGCTTTGTTTTATGGACCCTAAGGCAGAGATGGCCTGATAATGATAGTAAATAAAGTTACTCTGCCATAAAGTTATTTCCCAGAAAACTTTCTAATTCTAAATTCTTATTCAAACCCACCTCTGTTTCAGATTTATTTTTTCTAGCATTACATATTACAAAGTCAAAACGTCCCTTCAGTCTTCATAGAACATTACCTTTGAACAATAAAAATGTCACAATCTCCTGAGCACCATAAATATCACAAGGTGTTCAATGTTAAAATTCATCCCCATGATACAGAGATTAGGCTGATATATTTCATGATACATAGGAAAACCATTTCTATCAACATTATTAGGATTATTCTGTGGCCCCAAGGGAAGAATTTCATAATGATGTACTTTATACTCTTTCATTCATTCATGTATTCATTCTTCTTTTAGCAAACCTCTGTTTAATGAGCATCTATTCAAGCTAGATTCTAGGGAAAGGAGAGGTTAAGAATTCAAGAGAAATAAGAAACAAAGTCTCAGTCTAGCTAGAAAGAAGAACATGTAGCTTAGTGTTACCATCAAGATATATTCAAGTCCTATGAGGGCGTATAGACCAAGTGATGTACTCTATCTGGAAAAGTAATTGAAACTTTCAAAAGAAGAAACATTTTGAGTGGGTCTTATAAAATGAAAACAGAGTTAACATAGAGACAAAAGACATTAATATGCATGGCTAGTAAGAGGCCACCACGTGGTAGGAAGAAGCTTGAACCAGAAATCTGGAGACCTGTACACTAGCTCTTGGCCAGACCACTCTGTGTTCGTGGGTACCTCACAACCCTCTCTGGCCCTGTGCGCTGGGGTGATGGATCAGGTGCACCTCACGTCTGAAATTGTATGAATCACATGCTCCGGTGAGACACTCTTCTTCCCAATCCCATCATCCCCATGACCCCTCCCACGCACACACACTGCCACCTCCGGCATCCACCTGATGATACACGGGAAGAGTGACAACATCAAAGCTTTGCTCAGCACAGTGACGATGCTCATGCACCACATCGTCTATGCCAGGGACAGTCAGATAATCAGACTGACCGACCAATGCCCCCCACAGCTGGACAGCACTGTCCGAAGAGGAAGAGTCTCTCCCACACACCCGCTGAGGGCTTTCACTCAAGCCTGCATGCTCTGCAAGTGGGATCTGAACACGGCCGTCCACCTGTATCACAGCGCTGAACCTGCAGGAGCCACGGGGTGGCGTCTGTGGGGTTGTGCTGGTCACACCCCTTCCCCAGGTGAAAGGTCCACTTATTTCTCAGCATCTCTTTTATCTCGACTCCATAATCTCCCTTTGTCTAATAATTTAAAGCCTCAACTTTCATATCTGTTTTCAAGACTCTTCAAAAAAATTAGCCTCACCCACCCTGTGTTATTCCGCGCTCCTTCTCTGTCATTCTGCAGAAACTGTGCCCATGTTTCCAGGACGAGGTGGTGAGATTCTCTCTGCCCCAACCCCTCTCCATCTGGTCTTCCTTCTCCTCTTCTCAGTGTCTACTAACGTATTAGGCATTTCACATGTAAGTTGCTACTTTTTCTGTACAACAACCCTGTGGCAGTTTCTGTAAGGAGAAAAAAGAAGCTGAGATGTAAGGATTTCACCCGAGTTCTTACTGCTAATAATTGGCAAATTCAGAGACTGAACTGATGTCCGTGTGATTCTGACATCAACAGTCTTTGCACTACAATGGTTTGATAATTTAAAAATCTCTAAAGAAAATTATCTTATTCTTCTTTTCTATTTCAATAATGTGTGTTGCCTTTTTAGCCCCGTTACTGTGAACTCCTGGAGGCTAGAGACACTGCCACAGTCATTTCCATCCCCCACAGGGTGTTACACTCTGCCGGGCACATAGTGAACACCTAATATGTGTTAAATGATCTGAAGCATGGTCCAACTTCTAGTTCCTGAAGAGCCTGAGGTTTTCCATGCAGGAGGTTAATAGCCCTTGTCTTACTTTTATGGACCAGTAACAGGCACCTCAGCCTTTGAGCTTCTGCATTCTGAGCCCAGAAGCAGGTGACCAGCCTCAATGCATTTCCCACCATCACCATAGCTCTACTTCTGACAGTCTTAGCATCCTCTTGAATCGACTTGTAGACACTCATCAATAACCTGACTCTTCTCCCAGCAAGTCTAATTCAGACTTGCAAATGCCAACAAAAAAATGGCCTATGCAGGAATTGGAAATAAAATCTGGGTGTTGCATATATCCAATTGGTTCTGCTCTGCATATGAGACTCCTGAGTATATGCTATAGGCTGGATGTTTGCTCCCCATATTCACATGTTGAGACCCTAAGCCTCAGTGGGATGGTATGTGGAGCTGGAGCCTTTGAGAGGTAAATTTGTCATGAAAGTGGACCCCTCGTGAATGGGATTAGTGCCCTTATGAGAAGAGAGATGGGAGAGATGCCCTCTCCCCTCCATGTGAGGACACCGCAAGAAGGTAACCGTCTATACATCAGAAAGGCAGCCCGTGCTCAGAACCTGACTGTGCTGTCACCCGGAGCTGGGACTCCCATCTCTAGATCCATGAGGAATAGATGTTTGTGGTTCATGCCACCCAGTCCATGGGTGCAACCCAAGAATGACTTGGCCAGACACAATGAACCAACATAGCCGTGTGAGGGACCACACCCTAAGTGTGACCGATCAGCTGCATGAAGACAGTGATGGCCACAGCCCAAACACAGAGAGTACCTCTGCCATTGTTCCATTTCGAGGTGAGCTGGAACCTGAGAACTCTAAAACAGAAACATACATGCAGAGACAAGCAGAAGGAAGGGGGCCACATCCAATGAGACTCCAGGGGTTTGCCTTCTAAGATGGGATCTGATGTTAATGAGCTAACAGGCAGGCGATCCCCGGCAAGGTCTTTCTCTTGTGTTTATCCTAATATTAAAGGAAAAAAATGGAATCACTTGTTTCTAGGCCCTGTCTAGCTTTTATAGTTTTAACTCCCATCTCTGGCCAGACCATATTGCATGTTTTTGATAAGTGAGGTGGACCTTTCAGATCACCAAGGGGCAAAAACTGTGTGAAGTGTTCACACACCTTTTATTCCCAGCTAAATGCTATACTCAAACACTATGAGTTATATAACCAGAGATACTTCCATCTCTGTGCCCAAAGTGGGGAAATCCAATTGCCTCTGCTCATGCTAGGGAGGCCTGCCTCCACAGTCTCGGGGTGGCCTCCGCAAGGATGTGTACGTGCCTGTCCAGCACAAATGAGGTGGTCTGCTGATTCTCTCATTATTTTTCCCAGGGCAGATGTTAAGGCTACTGCCTGCATCTACCCATAGCCTCCCCAGAGCTTAATTCCTGTAGATTCCGTCCAGGCAAAGTCCCCTAGGAGAATCCCATTAAACCTTAAGCCAGGGACCAGTCTCCCTGCAGAGGCTAAGGAGGCAGACATCCAACAGGTGAACTCTCAGAATCAGAACCCTGGACAAAGTTCAAGTCTTGAGATACGTTATAAGAAAATAATGCAGAGCACTTTGGAACTTTTTGATTAAGATGGATTACATATTGAATTTTCTATTCCTAAAAGACAAGAAAAAGTGTTTCAGTACTGATGCTAAGTGAATTTTAAAGGAATTTAGACGTTTTGAAGAATCCTGATCACATAGTCTATGATTTTATGGGCATAAGAAAACACAGTAAGTATGCATATGGAATTACACTGATAGAAAATGTATTCCATTTCACACAGTTACAGAAAGATAATTAAAAGCTATGATCCTGAAAAATGGAACATAAACGTTAGCTGGGAGCTGATAAGGTTTTAGAGGAATGTGTCACCACCTCATCCTCTTCTGTCGATACCTGAGAGATGACCTTCAGTTCAAGCAGAGAATTTGAGATTGGCCATATCCTTCCAGTTCTACTCTGAGAATCTAATGCTTATGCATGCTTATAAGTGAGAGGTAGCAATTACAGTTAATATCATCTACCGTTTATCTCCAGAGGAGAAAAAAAAATTTTGAAATGCTTCTCAACCAGTGCATTTTCACATTTTGAAACTTTAATGCTCTAATTTCTGAGCTAAAGCCATTTTTAGCTGCAAAGGTTACATTTTCTCTTGTTTGAAAACAGCACCTACTGAACAATGTCCAAAGGAAAAAAAAAACCTAGCTCTCTTGAAACTGATTATTCTGCAGTGACATGTGTCAGGTTTAATTGACATAGATTTGGTGTGAGAGCACATATGCTCTGACATTTCAATATACCTGAAGCCTAAAGAAAACGGTGTTCGCTCCGAGAGGAGAAGGCAGTATTATCTTGATCGACTGTGGGTCTCAAATTTTACTGATATCAGAATCCAATACAAATGGCTGGATCACTCTTGCAAAGCCTCTGCTTCGGTAGCCACTGGGGTGGAGACTGAGAATTAGCATTTTTAACAAGTTCCAAGACGGTTGTCTGGCCGCTTGCCAGGAGCACACTTGGAGAACAATGGCAGAGTGGCTCCCACCCTGACTTAGGGAAGCCAAGGATTTCTCACCCTAAGTCATGTCACTCCCCAGGAACAATTTCGAGCCATAAAACCTTTCTCAGCTGAGTGTTTTCGCCGTCTTCCAGGGAAAGACAACTCTCACGGTCTCCCCAGACATAAGACCTAGGGATCCTCAGCTGACTCGCTCTATAAGACCTTCACTGCATTAAGTGGAGCTCGTTAAATATAGTGCAAATACCCAGTGAGCAAGCCATCTGCTCTGCAAATCCAAATGGTAACTGTTAGTAAGAAAAGTCTGCCAAATAGCTACCTTCTTTACTCCTAGCTTTCCCAAGAATTGTCCAAAAGTTTGTCTTTTCGTCCACCTGCTCACTCTTATATTTAAATTGTCCTAGAAACATCACGTGGGGAATTTGAAAACATGCTTCAGTTTTTACACCAGAAACACTTTAGAACTTTCCTATTGTCTCCCAGCCCCACTCCTGAAAAGTCACTGGGTTTAAAGTGGATTAAAAGTTAAGTGTTAACTTACTCAAATTGTTCCCTCTTGGTATTGAGAAAATAACCAAGTAGTTTGAATGGTTAGTCAATACCTTACGACCTTAGAGCCATTTACCAAATCAAAACATATTTGTGCATCTAAATTCCTCATTGGCAGAGAGCAGCTTGTACCCTCTTATGGATTAGGTCTCTATTACTATTGATTAAAAAACAAAAAACAAACACAGAAAAGCGTCACACCTCTCAGGACGTGGGTGAACCAGAGTATTTGAATCAGCACCCTAAATCCAACGGAGCAGAGTGCCCAGCCTACCAAGTTGATGTGGAATTTGGATTAGTCACTGATGTCAGATTCGGTTTGGAGATCATTTTGTCAGTGTTCCCTGTGAGCCACATTTAACAGCAAATAGAAAGACAAACTCCCCCATGACATGGTACTGGAGGACGATCAGCCCAGCAGCCACAGGGCTCTGCCTCCAGCAATTTGACTCTGAGCTGCGTAGTCGTCAAATTGAGTACAGGCAGGACAGACTGCTGACACGCAACATATGCCGTCGGAGCTGATGGCTGGAATGCCGTTAGAACACTCTGAAAATCAGGAAGCAAGAGACGGCCCCCTGTGCAGCAAGAGTCGTGCAGTTAAACCGCAGTGGGACAAACTGCATTTGTTACCATCCAGAGAACTGAGTTATGCAGCTGCCAAAAACTTTTGCAGTCATGACTGTTCTTTCTCAGCACTTTTTTTTTCTTTACCGTTTCATTTCACACACTTATACCTTAAAATATTTCCTTCCTTAGGCTCTGTCCTTGGCTCTTTATTCACTGGACACTCTCTCTGGAAAACTTTATCACTTTTATATGGATGACTCTCAAGTTTTTATCGTCAGTCCTGACCTTCTCCTGAGCTCCAGACTCAAATTATTAACCAGCCTGCCGACATCTCCCTATAGAGAGGTCCCAGCAGCACATTTAACTGCCCATGGGCGAGGGGATGCTCCCCTCCTCCCCACCGAGCCACCTGCTCTGCTGCACCTCACGATCTCAGCGAAGGAGAACCTGCACTATGCTCACAGGCACTTGGCCCAAGGCCTCCAGCCCATCCTTCTCCTTACCCACACCACCTCTGCAATACTTCCAAACACGTCCCCTGCCCACCCCCTCCATCTGGATCAGGGACACACTGCCTCTCTGTTACCTTCCATTATCCAGCTTTCACACACTGCACAGCTGTTTTCCTAGGACACAGCTCAGCCCCGATATCATCACTCCTCTGGCTTCAAAACTCCATTTCTTTTTTGCCTTGTAGAATGAAGTACAGACTTCTTACCATGACAATTTGGGGTACCCACTCATGGTCTGACCTCAATCTTCCAAGCCTTTCTCCCCACTCTACCTCCTACTTCTCTCCTCCTCTTGGCCCATGACTCTATGCTACCTGGAGGCACCTAAATAAAAGAATCTGAACAAACAATTCACAGGAAAGGAAATGTAAATCAATTTTACTGAAAATAATAGCAGTAAAAAATTTAAAATAAGCCAAGATAATATTCTCATTTCCCAAATTAGCAAAAACCCAAAAATTTTCTAACATGCTCTGTTGGTGAAGCTATGGTGGAAAAGATACCCTCAAACATTCCTGGTGGTAATATAAATTGGTAAACTTTTATGGATGGCTATTTTGCAATGTCTGTCAAAATCCTAAATGCACTTCCACCTGTGGTAGTTTGAAATGAATGATCAACAATATTTCTGTCTTCTCTTCCCTTCTGCAAGCCCTTAATACTGAGCCAGATTAACATGGTACCTATGTAAAGGCGATACTGCATGTAAAAAACGTGACTCCTATCACGCAACTATCATTAAGAGATGGAGTGTTTTGCCTCCCCTTTGAATTTGTGCTGCCTTTGTGACTATCTTTAGCTAAAAGATAGTCATAGTTCTGAACCTAGCCTCAAGAACTCCTGCAAGCTTCCTGTTCCTCAAAACCTTGCCATCTCAGTAACAGTAAGGCCAAGCCAGCATGCTGGAGGATGACAGGTCCATAGACCATTGCCTCTCAGGCCACTCAGACACCAGAGATGTGAATGAGACCATCCCACATACATCGTAGACTAAGCCAGGCCCCACTGAACCCACTGGCTAACTGCAGATCCTACCAAGCCCAGCTGATCCCAATGAAGACTTGCCTATATGTATGGAATGCCCAGCTTACCTGTAGATGTGTAATTAATTAATAAATTCTAAGTGCTTATTATTTTAAGGCACCAAGATTTAAGACGGTTGGTTATATATCAATAGCTAACTGATATGCCCACTGAGGAAAGAAAATCTGCTTCTAGAAATTTGTTGTATAGAAAAACTTTCTAACTACAATATTACTTATGTGTATTGTACAAAATTACCTGAGGCTACAGCAACTTGTTTATAACTTTGAAACAAAGGCTGTTTGAGTCACCATAGAGGATTATTAATTAAATCATGCAAAAGCTGTGCAGTGGACAACAGTGAAACTACAGAATAGAGTGAAGAAGCTCTGGATACACTTATATGGCACATCTGCCAAGATATACTGGCATATAAAAAAGCAAATTTCATATGGATGGCCAACAGGCCATAAAAAGATGCTCCATATGGCTAATCATCAGGGAAATGCAAATTAAAACCACAATGAGATATCACCTCACACCAGTCAGGATGGCCAACATTGATAAGACAAGGAACAACAAATGCTGGTGAGGATGCAGAGGAAGGGGAACCCTCCTACAGTGCTGGTGGGAATGTAAATTAGTTCAACCATTGTGAAAAGCAGTATGGAGGTTCCTCAAAAACTAAAAATAGAAATACCATTTGACCCAGGAATTCCATTCCTAGGAATTTACCCTAAGAATATAATTTCTCAAATTCAAAAAGACATACTATGCACCCCTATGTTTACTGCAGCACTATTTACAATAGCCAAGATATGGAAGTAACCTAAGTGTCCATCAGTAGATGAATGGATAAAGAAGACATGGTACATATACACAATGGAATATTATTCAGCCATTAAAAGAAAAGAAATCCTGCCATTTGCAACAACATGGATGGATCTAGACAGTATTATGCTCAGTGAAATAAGCCAGGCAGAGTAAGATAAATACCAAATGACTTCACTCATTTGTGGAGTATAACAACAAAGCAAAACAGAAGGAACAAAAAAAGCAGTAGACTCATAGACACAGAGAAGGGACTAGTGGTTACCAGAGGGGATGGGCTGGGGAGGGCAGGTAGGGAAGGAGAAGGGGATTAAGGGGCACTGTAATTAGCAATCACAATATAGGTAGGTCACAGGGACAGCAGTACAACACAGATAATACAATTAATGACTCTATAACATCTTACTACATTGATAGACAGTGACTGCAGTGGGGGGGGGTGAGGACTTGATAATATGGGTGAATGTTGAACTGCTGTTTTGTGTATGTGAAACTATCATAAGATGGTTTATCAATGATACTTTAATTTAAAAAGAGCAGAACAATGTGGACAATATGCTACCATTTGTGTAAAAAAATAATAAAAGAAAAGACTAAATGTGTATTTCACTGTATGTACAAAATTAATTATTTGAAAAAATAAATAAATAACTGAAATTGTTGGTTGTCTCTTGGAAAAGAAACTGAGTGACTAGGAATAAGAGTTATGAAGAAAAATTCTACTGTATTTTTTCCATCTTTTGAATTGACTTAGGTTAACATATTGCCTATTTGAACAGTAACTAACTTTCCTAAGTGGCCCAGAAGGCTTTGCACTTGTGTACATCTGGGCTTACATAATTATCTCTATTTTAATGGGACTTAGGGTTTTGTTAAGAGATGGTTCAGCTAATGGAAAATTTGGTTTGTGGTGCAACCATGGAAACTCTCAGGAACCTCTGAAGTCATCTGGTCTCACCTTTGACCCCACGTCCAGCTAGACGGGCCGGAGTTCTCCCATGCCCCCACTCTCTCCTCTGCTGGGACACGAAGCGCTCCCCAGCACACTGGCGGAAGAATCAAAAGAACAGTGTGTCTCCACAACAAGTGATTTGCTTAGTTCAGCGTGATATCCTCTCCTCGTGGGAAGAACATGCACAGATGAAGATATGATCATACCATTGCATTTTTTAAAATTGTGAATGAATAGAAATAATTTAATTCATCAATGACAAGAGGGAGGTTAAATAAATCATGGCATATTCAGAGGATAGAATGATGGGCTCCTGCCATGAAGAGTTTTTAACACTGTGGAAAAGGATCATGCCATTCCATAAAATGCAAAAAAAAAGGAAAGATCAAAACAGGCTATTCAGTAATATATTGACTGTGTTAAAGAAAAAAATCCTTACAGAGATGAAAGAGAAAGGAAATACATGAGCATTTTGACAGTAATTGTGTTCACTTCTCCTCTTCCCACTTTTCATTGGCTCCTAAGATTTTATAAGCTTCATACATTATTTTTTAAATGAATATACATAATAAGAATGCCAAACATGCACTATTTGCCAACAATCTATTATGTATGATTAGAGGATACAGAGTACGGAAGTGAGAAATGAATTAATCTTAATAATCAAGATTTGCTAAGTGCTTTAACAAATGACCTCCATATTGCAACTTAAAAGGCTTGTACTTTTGCACTTGAAATCCAGTACAGTGGACACTGAGGTCAGCTCCACACAGCTGCCTGCCAGCCCACAGCTCTGCAGGCCTCCAGATCTTCAGGTGCAGATTGTTGCAGTCCGGGCCCTGAGTGCACATGCGCTGACGGGACTCCACGCATGGCCACACCTCCTACTGGGGAGGCGGGAAGAGCTTGGGAGAAAGAAGCTATCATCTCAGCGGACCCTTGGTCAGTCAGACACACTCATGGGAAAGGCTCACGGAGGGGGAGGATTTTTAAGCCATTTCTTAAAAATTGGGAATGACACCAAATGGAAAAATTAGTAAAGAGGCTAATCTAGCAGGGTAACTTGAAATGACAAGTACAGAGAAAGATGATTAGGTAAATCATTTTTCAAAGGCCAAAAAATAAAAAAGGTGTTAGAAGGCCCACCTCTAACATTTCATACTTTCCATCAAAGTTAGGAAAATGGGGATTGGAATCTAACAGGGCCATGCCCTATGTTTAACCCCACCTCTATGACTCTGAGGTCCTAGGCAAATTGGGGACCAAAACATAGTGATCTCGTAGGTAAAATGAAGGTAATAATGTCTAATTCACAATGCTATTGAACAATATCGTATAATACATAGTATGCATTTGACAAATGAGAGCTACAACCATTATGTATTGTCATAATGCAGAACCAATTCTGATTCAAATTTTCTAAATGTTTAGGACATACAGATATTTTGAGGTACAACTCACTCATCATCTTCTGTCCCATTCCTTAAAAAAATAAACCAAGACAGAGGAAATGAAATTTTCCACTTCAATAATCAAAAAGATGAATTACTGGGCACCTATTTATATCTGGTAACTATACAAAATAGATCGTTGGCAAGTAGTGTACATTTAATATTATATATATATTCATTTTAAAAGTAATGTATGAATATTATAAAATAGTAAATAAGTCAACAAATTAACTTATTAATTTAAAGAATGGCTTAATCAGGTGATAATTATAACTTACTGATTGAAGTTTTAGTACATGGTTTTATAAAAACATACCATTTGTTTAAGAGAATTCAGTATTTCTAAGTTTTGATCATTTCTAAGCACAACATGAGACCAACATTGTAGTAAAAGAAAATCCTGGCAGGTTCTTGATATCTTTCATAATGTCAAAAGGCATCAGAAACAACAGGCAAAGAGGAAAAAAATATTTTTTTACTACAATTGCATCATCAGTTGTATTTTGTGACTTCTTGTTATCAACTGTTTCTGTCTCTGCCCATCATCCATTTTGTCCGTTCTCAGTTTAATGTAACGTCATAAGGTGGTCTCTGAGCCTCAGGTGAGTGACAACAAATGCTCCTGCCTTCTCCCCAGACTAACTTACTCATCCATTACTGCTTCCATGCCCTGCACTGGGTACCCCCTGGGTGGCAAAGACGACCTCAGAGACCTCACAAGAGGTGCGTGGCTCAGCAACTCCAATCAAACAAGGGTGACGGGTCACAGGGCACTGCCACAGTCACCTGACCCACCTGAGGGAACTAGGAGTGTTGTCTTTGGTTTCTTGTAAGTATTTGCAAACATAAAGCAGCCCCATGTTTACACCACAGAGCAAACCTGCAACAGGGGAAAACACAAGGGAACAGGACTTGCTTGTACTGCACGTGTGCTGACGTTGTGAGAGCTCCTGTAAATGCCCCTGGAGCTGCCCCAGCTCTGAACCACTTGAAAGCACGTTCCCAGACCCCAGAATCTAAGGTAATCGCCTGCAGCACTGCCCTGCTTATCCTCTAGGGACAGGAAAACAACCGTGTTTGCAAAGTTGTGCATAAAAACAGTCCTTGAGTTACGTGAGCCATCCTATTAGAGATTAAAGCACCTCGTTACAATGTGAACAGCATTGGGTCCTGGGGCCCCAAAGGCCGTGGGCAAGCTTACACACGGAAAATAAAACAGAGCAGAGTGAGGCTGAGGCTTTCTCTGAAACAAAGCAAGCGTCCAGGAGTAGGAAGCTTTAGACTCACAGTGATCTTTTTTTTAATGCTTCACATTGTGATGTTCAGACTTTTACACCTGTGGCGATGTGCAAACCCATGTGAAGCCTTCACTACATGTCAGGACTTGGACATTGATTTCTCGGATTGAGAGAGTAAAGTCAAGTCCTTGAATGTCTCAAATCTATTTCTACAGCTAGAAACACTCAGAAAAGAGTATTTCTGTTGCAGTGACCATAAAGGTGTTTGAGGTTCAAACAAGAGAGACTCCCAGCAAGAGAGGCTCAGAGGCTTACGGAGGCAAATGATAAAGGAAGATGTGACGCTGTACCCTGAGGTCACAGCAAACAAAGTAATGCCCAACACACACGCACAAATGAGGCGCCTGGGGCATGTGCAACACGTGGTTTAAACAACTGGATCATCTGTCGGGACTGGGAAACCCTACATTTCTTTGTAATAATTAAAAATGATAATAATAGCGATCAGCTCCTAGGTGTTTCCATAGCATCTGCTAAGCTCTCCTCTAAGCACTGCACATATATAACTGATTTCCTCTCCAGAATAGACCTCAGAGGGAGTGCTTTGGTTAAAATAATGTGGTAACAAACCTGTAAGGATAGGATGACCCACACCCAGCATACTGCTTCCTCACGTACATCCCCAATCAGCGGTTCCCACGGGCCTCAAACTGGCTACCAAGTCACTGTGTGCGTCTGCATTACGTGGATGGAAAAGGACCGTGGGAGTGGCCACATCGCTTCCACTCATTTCCACTTGTCATTACTCAAGCTCACGGCTACATCCACCCAAAAGGGGGCTAGAAATGTGGTCTTGTTTTCTGCCCAAGGACAAGGGAAATTGTTAGGAGGAACACAAGGCCACAGGCAAGTCCATTTTCATCCCCATTTTATAAATCAGGAAACTGAGGTACAGCAGCTTAAAAACCTTACCCAAGCCATAAGCTGGCAAATGGCAGCACCAGGGCTCAGGACTGCTCTCACCGTATTCTATATCGCCTCTTGGAGATATAATGGATTGAGCTTTGCCAGTACAGGTGCATGATGCACATTTACCACCCGGAGGCATGAAAATTACACATTTTCTTTTAAAGTCTTAGCTCCCCAATATTCTTTTTCCATTCCCTCATCGGCATTTAATGTATACTTTAGTGGACTCTTGCCCCAGATGTCTGTATCAAGAGCTTCTGCCAATACTATGGAATAAAGTTTTCAGTACTGGATTCTGAATTTCTGAAATCATATTACAGACTGAACAGAAGCACCATTACCATAGTATTCAAAAGACAGGACTCTGGCCCCATAAATTTCTGCTATGCTCAAATAAAAAGGATGGGGCTTCAGCATTACTTACTGGAACTTGAAAATGGAAAAGATATTTTATCAATTATAAATCTCTTTTTTTCTGGCTCTGAAGCAAAATATGTTTGGATTTTGTAGGGCTTTTTCCCGTAAATGTTTGGGTCCTGTTCCTCTGGCATCTACTTGCTCTCACTTCCAATGCTGAGATCCACATGGATTTAGTATTTTTAAATAATGACAAGTCTCATAAAGGAACCAAGTTTTACTCAAGGAAAAGCTACTTGATTTCAATAACAAATCATGGTGGCGGGTAGTAACTCTTCCCTCAGCCTCGCTAAGCCCTCTCTGCTTACCCGACAGGATGACCTCTGTCCAGCGCCCACCCGACTGAACGCAGATCAAACCTTTGGCTCTCGGCCTCTCGACATCCAGAGCTTGGGTGTCAATGCTCAGTGCAACCAGGGCATCCCCTCTCCAGGGCCCTCGGGCCCAATCCCCAGGGCTGCAGGGAAGTCTGGAGCACGGGCACTTACACACTGCAGCCTTCGCTGGCCCCTACCACTTACACATTTTTTGTCACTTCCTTATGCCAAGTACCACTCCAGGTAGGAGAATTCACCAGTGGCCATGACACCCCTCTGCTCTGGGTGGAGTGCGCGAGTCAAGCAGCATGATCGGGTCCACAGTAAGACCTAGCTTAAGGGTCAGGGCTAGAAACATTTTCAATTTAAGTACACAAGGATCCCCCAGCTGGAGCACTTCACAGCGTGATCTCTTACACAGCAGATCCTAAGCTTGATGCAGGAGCCCTTTCCTGTTTCTAAATATTGCAAAGAGGCCCCCAACTGTAGGTGGCACCATTTCCAAAGGTCAAGAAGCCCTTGGAGATACGCAACCCTTTAGCCCATGCCCACAGTCTACGAGTCCCCTTGAAGAGAAGAAGACTGCTTGTGTGCCTAAAGTTTATCTCAGCTGGGGCAGGGACTGACCTGAAGCTTGGTGATGCTGACCTCAGCAGACGAGTCAGGCAGCGACTGCCCCCCACTGCAGGGGCTGCGAGACCATGGATGCAAGTGGGCTTGTGGACTTACTCAAGGCAAAGCACTGCGTCACTGGCATCAGGCCGAAACATACGTATATGGCAATATCAAATGATTTAATGTAGCAAAAATATTTTAAAGTCATATTTGGCAGGTGTTTAACAATAAAACCAGTTTCGAGGCTGCAGGGCCCCCCACAGGATGGAGGTCTTCTCTCTGGCATGGCCCAGGCAGTCTGTCTGCGAGCCTTCCCAGCATGTGTGCAAAGTAGATGCCGTCCTCGATCCCGTTTTCTAGATGACAGTCCAATCTTACTTAAGGGAAACTGGGTTCCAGTCCTGGACCCATCACTTATTATCTGACACGACACTCCCTCTAGAAAATATGCCCATTCTGTAGAATGAAAATAGTAGATACGCATACACACACACACACACACACAATGGAATATTATTCAGCCTTAGAAGATGGACATCCTGCCATTTGCAACACCATGGATAAACCTGGGGGACATGATGCTAAGTGAAATAAGCCAGACACTGAAAGAGAAATACTGCATGAACTCACTTATATGTGGAATCTGAGAGTCACACTCTCGGAAGGAGAGAGTATAGCAGTGGTTGCTGGCGAGGGGGGTTGGATGCGGACAAAGGGTGCACACCTGCAGTTACACCAGAGGAAGTTCTGGGGGCCCACTGTGCAATATGGTGGCAATAGTTAGCAATCCGCCATTGTATGCTTGGAATTTGCAAGAGAGTAGATTTTAAATTAAATCTTCTCAACACACACACACCAGGGTCATTGATATGTTATTTAGCTTGACTGGGGTGATCTTTCCACAATGTAAACACCCAGCACCACATCAAATGGTACACCTTAAATCTACTCAGTTTTTTCATATAAATGACACCTCAATCAACTTGTTAAAAAGAAAAAATATCCCCTTTCCACTCCTGAGTCTGACCTGCAGTTAACCCCTGAACATCCACACTCTGTAAGTTCCAAGTTGACAGCACACTCCAGGCGGCTTTGCGCACATCAGGATGGCCCAGGCTTTACGTGCCCCACGGAAGTGGATTCTCCTGCGTCTGGCCTGGGTACTGACAAGGCTGGGGAGTAAGAGCATACATTTCACCTTACTGGAAATGTTGCATGGCCTGCTGGTTAAATTAGCCGGTTAAGTAAGTCGGTATGCTGCCCTACCACTGGGAGTGACAGGTCTCCCCTTCCTTCCTTCTGCCTATAAACAGGCTCATCTCCCAATGAAAGGATGTCAAACTTCCTCTTGCCTTTGCCTACAATACACCACTTCCTCAAGGGCTCTGGGAATACAAAACCAGAAAGTGAGCACCACCTGCGTCATTCTCTCTCCAGCCAGCCAGGCTCTCCCTGGGAAGACTGTACCCTCCAGCCATCGTCCACGTACCCACCAGGGAGAGGGAACACGGCTTGGGAAAGGGAGACCATTTCTGTTATTACTTTCCTGCGTTAAATGATAAATACTTAGCACCATCAAGTCAGAGCACACAGATGACGAATGACAAAAAGAAATGAAGGCAAAGAAGAAAAACCACCTTCTCCCCAGAGAGCTGTTTCTAATCAAAATAATGAAATTATCCCATGCTTTCTGTAGTGTTTTCTTTAAGCCTTACTTGAGAATTAAGTTCACCCAATGGGTTTAACCTGAGACCTAGTCTAACATGGAATCTCAGACATTTGGCTTCAAGCAGACCACCAAGTCACACAGAGAGGCCAAACCTTACGTCAGTGTCACCCGAAAGTGGTTAGAAGCTTTGATGAGCACGTCCACATTCTAATTCTTCTCAACACCCCTGTCTTCTCTTCCATAAAAGGAATTTATACTGTGGTGAGCAGGTTGTCTCCACACAGCAGTTAAAAACAGAAAAACAGCACAGTTCCTAGCTGGCAATGTCAGGGAAAAAACAAAGCTAATCCAATAAGAAATGCTGAGATGATTTTTTTAATGATTTTTTTAAACTTCTAAAATATTTCAGTGATTATTCTAATGATGTTAGTGTCAACTCTTCCAGGAATACAAGGTAAATTTGGACCTTCCATTGACACGGGGAGCTTGCTACTCATGCCTGCTTTCTGAATGGGTGAGTGGGCAGCTCTCTGTAAGATAGGAAAAGCCTAGATCATGCCTTTCCAAATAAATCTTCCAACCCTGTTGCTGGAAATCCAACCAGGAAAGCCCCTTTGGTCTGGTAGGGAAGTGGTCTGCAGATCTGTAAGTCATTTAGAGGGGAAAGCGGTGGGGGGGGGGGTTATTTCTTCAACACTCACGTCATGTGACAATTAATTATGTAAAAATAATAAATAATTGGGTACATTAATCTCCCCCAGCCAGTGAGGAATACTGAGCTAACTGCATTTCCACCTGTGAACCCAGCCCCACAGAAGGCAAGGCACACTCCCTCAGCTCCCATGGCTGAAAAGAGATGGAGTTGACAGTGGTGACAGCATGAGCTTCACCAGTCTCTGCACTTAGCCTTCCACGCCCCCAGGAGGGAAGACACTTGGAGCACTCCTTGGCTATGCCTCCCAGCTGGTGAGTTTCCCTTTTGTCAGATGGCTGAGTAGAGCACCGACAGGCTGACACTTGTGGACAGAATCCAGGAAATAGAAGAGCAGAAGCTGGGGTGACCCCTGAAGGCATCAGCCCCATGTGTCTCCACCGGCCAGGGTAAGGATCAGAATGACAGCGCACCAGGGCTGTGTGCCATGTGTACCCACAGCTTCCCCCCTCCGTGGTGGAAGGGGACTTAATGCTCCAAAGGATCCAGAAAAGCCTACCTAGTGAATGGGAAAAGGAGTCTATAAAAATCAGGAAACACTGAATGCTGTCGTTTACAACCGGCTTCTGGATAAATGTATCAGGTGTCCCAGGGCTGGAGCCGACCAACAACGGGGCCCCACGATGCCCAACATGCCAGGAAAGCCCCTTTTGCTTTGCTAACCAAATTTTTCTCTAAGCCCCTACCATATAGGGGCTGTTTGCAGGTTTTAACTGGGCAGTGAGATAGTTTACTGAAGCATAGATTTGCTGGGGTCTTAAGGGTCTTCATAAAACATCTGGCAAAGTAATGAAAATTGACATTCAGCAAAGTCAGTGAATACCCCAGGCTTCCATCTGAGATAAACCTCTAAACGTCTAAGGGTTAAGGAGAAAAGAAGCCAACTGCCTCCACAGACATTCAAATTATACCAGTTTCTGGAGAATGAGATTGTTGATGGGTTGCATATGTTTTCATTGTGTCACTAATGGCCACTGAGGAACGTGCTCTCTAAAAGCCAGTGAGTTCTAAGGGGGCCTGCTACCAACAGTTAGAGGTCCTTTCAGGCTGCATTGTGGGATACGCCTACAATTAAAGAGATAAATTTTTTAAACCCCTCTGATTACAAGACAATTTCTATTAAAGCAATATCATGAGTCTTTAAAGTTTCAGATAATCGGTTAGTGAGAGAGGGGGATTATATTTATTATCTACTCTGTATCCAGGCGCCTGGCTCGCTCATTCACAGCTACAGTTGTCATGGTAACAGCCTGCAGGACAGTGTGTGGTTTTTAGAAAGATTTCCCTTAGCTGTCCCTATTCCTCTCAGAGTACTTACAGCCAACAGAGGGGCTGAAAATCTTCATCTTTACAATTAGATTAATATCTATTAAAAGTACTAAGCCTCCAATAGATAAATAGGGAACGTTCATGAAGAGACAATAAGCATGGGTCATGCATCCAATATGGAGGGTACCACCGCCACTGGGCACCCAGCCAAACTCTCGGGGGAAAAAGAAAAACAAAACACAGACTCTGCTCACCAGACCCTTATGCTCTATGGATGGTGTGACTGAGAAACAAACATTGAGAAATGTCAGCCTCTCCAGTAATAAAGGAAAATAAGTGTACAAAATAATAGAACGCCATTCTTCAAGCTACCAACATGGGGAACCAGTGTTTGTAAGGGCAAGCGGGACCTCTGTGTGGGTAGCTGCTGGGGTAGAGACAATCCCTTCAGATCACCAAATCCTGATCCAGTACTCTAGTTCTGAAACATGACTCTAAAGGTGGAAATATGTTATGCACAAATATGTGTCTAGCAACATTATTTTTAATCATAGAGTACTAGGAGAAATGAATATTCAACAGTGATGGTTAACTAAACCTGTTTGTATTCCATGATAAAACTGCACTGGTGACAGACTCACTCCCTGAACAAACTCCAGTCAGCCTCTCCGAGTTCTTTTTTAACTCAACTTCATCTTCCGACGTGTCCTCAAGAGCCCAGTTGCAGCAGGAATCTGGCTACGCTGGCTCAGCTGAATCCCCCAGCCTCCGTACAGGGTCATCTCCTTCCGGCCTTCCACCCCCCAGGTGACCTGCCTCCAGCTAGAATCCTGGGAGCCGGTTTAGCCAGAATCACCCTGCGTCTGGCATCTCCATCGACCGCCCTCCCATCTGCAGCTTGGCTGTCAATCCCCACTTCTGGTTACGTTCAGAGCTGAGCCCAATCTCTCTCCTCTACTACAGAATTCCAGGAATCCCTCCACTTACCACAACAGTCCTGAAGAAAGTCTTCCTTACTGTTTTAACAAGTGTCATGAATATTTTTTTCTTAACAATGGCCATTAAAATACGATTTTTGAAGATCATGAAAATAAGTGGAAAATTCCTACTTAAGTGAAACCTAAGAAGGAACGTGTGTACCGTTTGACATAAAAGGATTTGTATTTAGACGAAGACTGAAAATTAATATTCCAAGATATTAAAAGAAATAGATTTTGCTTGTTTTCCCAGCAAAATCATGACATATTTTCCCTTCCTTCTACTTGTCTGTATTTTCAAATGTAATAAATATATTATCACCTTTAATTGCCCCACAAAACAAGGGATTCTTGCCAACACACCTCTTCTTATCCTTTAATGCAAAATGGCCAGAAAACACATTAGATTTATAAAGCAGGAGGTCTGGCTTCTGGATGAAGAATGTAAGTAAGACTTAAACAGCACAGCTGTTAAGGAACAAGGGACGCAAAGGCCAGGCGATGGAGAATGGGCCTCTCAGGAGGGGCAGTGCGGCTGCGGCAGGACGGGGCAGCTGGGCAGCGGGTGCCGGGGGCACGCTGCTGACTCTGCCTCGTGCACCGGTGTTGGCGGTGGTAGTGGAACAGCCAGTGGGGACGGCACAAACATGTCCCTCAGAGAAGCCCTGTGGCATGATTCGGGGCCTGGGCTCCTTGGCCGGATTCTTCATCCTCCCTGGTGCTCATGTAACCTACCCAGTAGTCTTTAAAAATATATAATAACCCCTTTTTTCTTAGAAATACCACAGTAGAGTGCATTGCCTATAACCCACAATAAGGACTGATGCAAATGATAGGCAAGCAATATTTCCCTTCAAAAAATCAATATTAATTGATTAACTTAAAAAAACTCAGTATCTTATACTTTCAAATGCATGTTTAACAGAAATTAGCTATAGAATATAAACTCAAGAGCTATTGTCACCCTGGCTTCAATGTAAATCTTTTCTAAGTTTTCTCACTAAACTAATTTAAGTATTTTGCTAACATAAAATAATTAGCAATACATACAACTAAGATTAGTGGTTAGTGGTTAATAAAAATTTGACCTTTATTTCAACTGAAGAAATTTGAGCACTATAGAATTTTAACAGCATTGGCATTTTATACTAGCAAGACAATCTATTGACTAGATACTAAAAGCCTAGAATATTAATATATGTAGTTAAGAAAAGTTCATGAACTAATGTCCAAATTATTTCTGACATTCAATAAAATCTAATAACAATGTTTTGGCAGGGAAGAAAGATTTCCAGTCTCTGGTGAACAGATAACTATTCATATAATCTCTCTCATTGCCTAAATAATTAAATTGCCTAAGTCATATAAATTAAATAATGTTAAATTTTCTGCTCAAACATGTCTTCTAGACTCATACTTCTACATTTTTAATAGTCAGAGGCTGTCACTAAAACCACAAACAAACAGCCTGTGCTAGGACTGTACGATGCACATTATCATACTTGCAAGATACCCAAAATATGGAAAAATGCTTTTCTAAAAAACAAGCCAAGACACAGTGAGCTGAGAAAAGTAGGCTGAGGTAGCATGAATAGAATACTTTTCACAGTGTTGTTTCAGAGTGTGGGGAAGTCATTTTCCCTCCCCTCCCAACATTGACTGAACCATGGATACAATAACCTGAACATATAAACACTGGTGATACTGTGATTGCAACAGTAAATAAATATTTGGTCTTCATCCACATTCCAGGCACAGAGCTCCTAAAACCCTTGGGGTTTCTTCAGCGCCAAGGGCCAGGAAAGTGGAAGGGGCATCTTCTGGCCTCACCCGAGTGTATGTGAATGAGGTGATTTGGGGAATGCCCCTAAAGATGGGGTGGTTGCTAGCGACCCGACCCTGTGACTAAAGGGGTGAAACATGCAGCCCCACTCTACTCCCCACCTCCTGGAAGAGGAGGGGGCCTGGAGGGTGCATGAATCATCAATTGCCAATGATTTAATCAGTTGTGCCTATATAACAAGGCCTCCATAAAATCTGTGAACTACGGGATTTGGACAGAGCCCAGCGGGTGAACACATGGAGGTGCAGGGCAGGGGTGCTTGGGGAGGGCACAGAAGGCCCTTGCCCTAACCGCATGCCCTGCTCTAGGCAACTCATCCATCTAGCTGCTCCTGAATTGGCTCCTTTGTAGACAGTGGTGATCTAGTAAGTAAAACGTTTTCTTAAGTTCTGTGAATGGCTCTAGCAAATGAATGGAACCTGAGAAGAGGGTAGTCACAGGGACCTCCAATTTACAGGCAGTCAGTCAGAAGCCCAGGTGACAATCTGAACTTTTGATAGGTGTCTGAAAGGATGTGGGGGCTGTCTTGAGGGACTGAGTCCTTTGCCTACTCGTGGGTAGACAGAATCAGAATTTAATAGAATTGTAGGACATCCAGCCGGTGTGGCAGAACTCCTTGATGTGTGGAAAACCCACACGTTTAGAATACAGAGTATTGTGAGACTAGACAGAAAAGTTTTCCCAGACACATAAAAACATACTCACATACACACCACACCTCACATAGACATAGAGAAATGACTGGATTTGCAAGCCCTCATACCTACTGATGGCATATGAATAATCAAGAAAAAATAAGACACCACTGCCATTCACACTGAGTCCCAGTAAAACAGAGCATAAAATGTGTACATTAATTAACTTAAGAATCTTCTGGAGGCCTTCTAGGTCACTGGCCAGCCTCCATGTGAAGCCCATGGCTGTTTGCACCAGAAAAATGTGCGTATCCTTCACTATATACCTTCACTTTTATATTTTCACGAGAAAACAAAACAAAACAAAAAAGCCAGGAATTATGGAAGCATTTGATACAAAGGTCTTTAAATTCTGGTAGAAATGAAATTAATATGAAGTTTTTTGCTTAATGTGCCTATGAAAGAATGAAAAAAGTGGAATTTCAGAAATGAATCAATGATGATATTTCAGGTCCCCTTTCCTCTCCCCTCTCAGGTTTCTGACTTGTCAGGAAAGGCAGGCCAGGTAGCTGCTGGACTCTGACAGCAGCATTCACCCTGGAGAACAGCTCAGTACCCACCTGAACTGATCTGAACACAGAGAAAGGAAAAAGTGTCCAAGCAGAGCAGATGAATGAGGGCTGAATCTTCATCCTGTTCTCCACTCCCACAAAGACAGAGCTGGGTGCCTATTAAATTAAACTCACTGTCCACCATGACCAGGACATAATGCAGTGCTTTATAATAAAAAAATTGCCTAAAAGCCCTGTACCTCTTGGTAGGAAACTGATGGATGTGTGCCTTGGAGGCAATAAAGATGTTTCAACACAGGAAAAAGGTGTGTGTGTGTGTGTGCGCTCGTAAGAGCATGTGCAGGTGTTCAAGAATACAAAAAAAAATCTTGCCAAACATTTGTTTCCACATTTGTGCTGCAGGTAAGTGGGTGGAAATACAGGCACACAGTATCTCTGTGATTGGATGATAGAGAAGGCGATGACTCTGTCCTATAGCATTGGCTCAGGACGTCAGGGGCAAGACGCCCACTACAGTTAACAAACCAGGTCCTCTGGATCTTTAAACTGTGGCCCTGCCAAACAGTGGTCTTCTGTTTAAGCTATCACTGCACATAACCTCCTGTTTTCTATAGGAGCTGTGACCACTTAGTGTCCTACTTAAGGTCATGGTCATTTCTTAAAATTATCTTGCCTTCTCCTTCAAGAGAACAATATAACCCAAACACCTGACAGTTACTAAGAAAAACTAATGTAGTCCCTGACTATGACAGCTACAGTAATCAAAACCAGTTTTCTTGCTCTTTGTCCCATCCACCTTCTGCCCCTAACCCTCCAAAATAGCCCTATAGCTCTGCTTCTAGCCAGTGATGCATCATAACTTTTTCTCTTAAAACCTTAGCCAAAACTCATGGCCCACCACATTTCAACCTAAATCTCAGCCAGTGCCCTAGACCAGTAGTATTCAAATATGGTCTGGGAACCCTTGGAGATCCCCAAAGCTTTCCAAGTGGTCTGTAAGGACAAACCTACTCGCACAGTAATATCAAGATGGCATTCGCCTTCTTCACTTTTAATCTCTCACAGGTGCACAGTGGAGTTTTCCAGGGGCTACCTGACGCACAGTACTATGAAAGGTTGGATGCAGAAGCATATAGGAAATTCAGCTAATTCTTATTAAGCCAAATGTTAGAGACTTGGGCAAGGGGGTGGATGTAAAATAAGTCACTCTTCTCACTATATTTTCTTTTTGCTTTGGAAAATAGTTATTTCCATAGAGATGTGTTATTATGTTAGCATGGAAGGGGGCTATTACTGGTATTTTTTAATGAATTAGTAAATAAATGTTTTTAAATGTCTCTGTCTTAATTTTGGACATGATAAATGTCCATAGACATAACCCACACAAATCAAAGCTCACTAGGTCCTCATTCGTTTTGGAGGTTTCCTGAGACACCCATGGGAAGCACGGGACTGGGACACCCCACACCATGGTAACCCTGAACTGCCTGCAGGACACCTTCCTTTCCTTCACCAACGAAAGGAGGAAGGCGAAGCCGGTCGTGCAGCTACAGAAACCCAATGACTTCTGTGCCCAAACACTGGATGACAGAACACAGTCAGGTGCTGGGCTGCCTTATGTCCTTGGCCATGCAGGTTGGACAGAAGAAGCAGAAACATAGAGTGATAGGTAATAAGGGATTTGCTAGAGAGATTGGAACTCAAGTGGCTGTGGGAACTGGCATCTATGGAAGGATGCTGCTTTTTTGTCTAACGCTGGAGCCAGACGTCCTCAGGACAGGCTGACAGCAATGAAATGAGGCACAGACATGAAATGGGGGAGCAAGGACAAGCTGGAGCCCCGAGAATGGACAGGTGCCAGCTCAGTCTCTCCACAGCTCCAGGTCTCTGACCAGTGCTCGTAGGAGAGCAGGCGCCCCTCACTACGGGGCTAAATGTGCACCGGCCAGGAGCCATGGATCAGGAGGAGGAGATCTGCAGGCCCAGAGTTGCTTAGGGTCCACCTGCTGACCGCCCCCGCCAACAGGCTGAGCTGAGATAAGCAGCAAGCTCAAGCCGCAGCAGGACCACCTGCCGGTCACTGGGATTCCCAGCATAAAATGCAGGACCGCCGCTTCCCTTCAACTCCCAAACCTCAGGTAAAATCTCTCTCCGATCCATGCTAACTGCAGGCATGCAGAGAAGGAAACGGCGGGAAGCAGCACCGCCTCGGCAGACGTAACAGCAGCCACCTCGCCCTGCTGGCGGGCGCCGGCGTGCTCCCACTCGGCCCCCCGCGCGCCGACCCTCCAGGAGGATGGCAGTCTTCAGCAACCACCTGAAAAGCCATCTCAGACTCTCTGCGGCTTTCAGGTGCTCTCAGTGCCCCCATACCTGTCCCCCGGCATCTCTCATGGCGGCTGACCTAGTGACCTTTCTAAAGAAAATGAAGGCAATGTCGGGCGAGCGCTCCCTGGCTCCAGGGCGGCCTCCCGATCCCACCGCTCGTCCTCCCTCATCTGGCATCTGGCTCCCAGCAGGATCTCAGTAAACACAGCGGAATCACTTCAATGCCTAACCACTGCCAGCATGGTCCTCTGCGTTGTCCCTCTGTCCACATCAGCCATCCCGACAGACTTCATTCAATCATCAACCCCCTCTTCTGTTTCTTTAAACATATTAAACATAACTGTTTATACTGGTTTTAATAACTGAGTTATCTGGAAACTGTGGGTCTGATTCTGCTATCTGATGTTTCTGCTCTCACTCATGGAGACTGGCTTGTTTCCTTCTTCTTTTTCGCTTGTATGGTGAGCTTGTATGCCTTAGAAATTTATGTTTGGGAATTCACTGAGGCCAGACTTGGAGATGGGCTCTCTGAGAGATTCTGAATTTGCTTCTGCCATGCACCTGGAGGCATACTAATGCAGCATGATCTGGGGCTCTATGACCATTTAAGAGCCAGACTGCAAGTGTAAGTTCATCAGAGGAGAACATTTCACATCTACTGAAGAGCAAGATTTTGGACATGCAAAGTTCTTGCTCACCCTTGCACCGATGCTGGAGCCCCATGTGATGTCAGAGTTGGTCAGCAGACCCTATTTAAACTCCTTGTCTTAGGTGGCCTAAGCTTCAGTTCCTGTTCAGGTGCCCCATCACCTGGCCAGCAAAAGGAACATCTCAGTCATCTGAGTTTGGCAATCGCGCCTAAGGCAAAGGCTGGCTTCACTCCCCCAATAATCTTTTTGAGTTCTCAATTTTTTCATTGTCATCAGCTTCTATGACTCATTACTTCCCTGCTAGGACACAGATTTTTTTTTCCTATTTTATCCAGCAACTCTAGTTGTTTTGAGTGGGAGGGTCAGGTAAGTTACCTAATTAGCATTACGGCAAGAAATACACATTCATTCATTCTTTCAATAAACATTTTAAACATTTTATATGGAATGCAATCATAAACACTGACATAAAAACATAAATATGATATATTACTTACCTTTAGGAACTTAGAGTGAGAGGCATAAAAATAAATCAATAATACAATAATGATAGTGCAATATCATGTAATTGATACTATATAGATATAAGTATAGTGGACTAGGGAGTAAAAAGGAGGGGGTCTTACTCATTTGGCTGGGAGAAAGGTTATCAGTTAGCAAATGCCAAATATTGCAGTGACCTAAGACCAAGGTCATTTATTTCTCATGCACACAGGTACAGATGAGCCAGGTTTAACCAAGCTGTGTTCTGGCCTTCAAGTTCTGTGTCCCATGTCTCCCAGTTTTCTGAGACCAGCAGGTAGATGTCCTTCTCATGTAGGTTCAGATGTTTCAAACTCTCAGAGCAATGAGCGGAAACACACTCTCCCCCTACAGCCACCTAGGCTCCAAGCACACCCACAGTGTCTTCTGCTCACATACTACAGCCAGTGCGAGTGAGATGGGCTTGCTCAGCGATGGTGGGGTGAGGAAGTCGCATGGAGGTGGGGGTCGTGCTGGACAGGGGTGAATCTCTACTGAAGGACAGTCTAATATGACAAAGAAGGATTTGGGGGACTAATGTTTGAATGTAGTTATAAAAGGAGGTAGAAATTCAGAAGACAGTTAATTCTAGGGAGAAAAGGAAGAACTCATGTGAATAAAGTCAATGGCACACAGTCAGGCAAGGGTAGAAGGAGATGACACTGGAGAAGCAGACAGGTCCAGGGAAGAGCATGTGCTCTACTAAGCTTCATTCTCTGTGAAATAGAGGCCATTTAAAAGCTTTCAAGCCAGAATGATATAACCATTGACAACTGAGTGCGATCATGCTGACATCTCACAGATAAGCTGACACTGCAGACAAGACTGTGATGAAAAGATCCAGAAAAAGAGGATAAGAAGTTGACTGGAGTCTGTGGCAGGAAGAATAAAGTAAAGCTGTGGTCAAGGGTTATTTAGGAGGTAGATCAATAAGCTAATAAAAGTAAAGTGCTTAGCAGTGTCTGGTGCAAAATAAATTCTCACTGAATATTAGAAGCTACTCTTAATAGCAACAATAAGATTTGCTAATTAACTATGGGAGGAGGTGGTAGTAAGATAAGAACAAAGAAGGAATATAAGATGACTTTCAAATATCTTGTTTGAATAAGCAGAATAGCAACGTCATTTACTACATATGGGCCAGCAGAGGAAGAACTAATTTGTAAAGAGAAAAATGACAGATTTGGCATTGGACATGTTATAAACACAAAAGAGAAATTCAAACGAGCAACAATCAGGCTGACAGATGACGTTCTTCAGCAGGAGTAATGGAAATCAGGAAGTGTGATCTTCCAGGTGCTAAAGAATACCAAGTAGAATTCTACGCCCAGCAAAATTATACTTCAAGAACACAGGCAGAGTGAAAGCCAGGAGATAGGGATGATTTTGTGCAAACCTATAGTAATCAAAATAGTCTGAAACTAAAATAACCAAAATATTTATAAACAATAAAATAAATAACTAAATTATGGTACATCAATGTAATAGAGTACCATATAGCCATGATTCTCAAAGTGTGGTACCCATAAAAACAGTGTCAGTATTACCCAGGAACTTGTCAGAAATACAAATTCTCAGGCCCCACCCCAGAATTTACTAAATCAGAAGCTCTGGTGGCCCAGCAATGTGTGATTTAACAAGTGAGAACACAGAAAAACTACAGATTCATGTACCATCCTGACTGAATACTCAGAGCATAATGTTGAAAGAAATGTGCCAGATTCATAGAATTCAAACTGTATATTCCATTTATACAATGATAAAAAAGAGGTGGAATTTAACTAAATTATTTAGGGATACTAAATTGAGAGTAAAACCTTAATGAAAAGGAGTATTGAACATAGAAGTTGAAATAGTAATTATCTCTTGGGGAGGGAATAATGTGTTTAAATTAGGAGGATTCCTGGTGTTAATAATATTTTATTTCTTGACTTGGGTGGTGATTACATAGCTGTTCAAATTATAATAATCTATAATATATATAATTATATAATATATATGATGTACTTCTCTGTACATATGCTATATTCATGATAAAAAGAGAGTTAAAAAAAGAAAAGAGAAAGCTAACAGGAATGTTAATAACAAGTAGGATCAAATCAAGGGAAATCTGTCTGAAAAGAGATCACTGAAATGGACCACAACTCTGAGAAACAAAGTGAAAAAGAGTAAGGCATTAAAATGTGAACCCTATTTCAGAGATGTGTGTGTCTGTTTTGTTCAAGCTGTATCACCAGTGCCTAGAATCCTGCTTAGCACATAAGAGGCACTCAGGAAATGTTTGTTGAATGAATAGCTAAAATCAGGAAAGCACATGCCCAACATCTGGCAGGAAACAAAGCAGAAGTTCCCTCAATAAAACAGACACAGAAGGTGTTTGGAGGAAAGGGAGAAAACTCAGACACCAAAGTCACCTTGAAGAGAGAGAGTCAAGGAAGTAAAGAGATAATCCCCTGGGTAGAAGGTGTGCCGTCAATCCTGACACAAATGCTCAAGTGAGGTCTTGCAGCCCATGGGCTCAGAGAATTGGAAAGCATTTCAAACCCTGGCACCACTGCAGTGGGAGGGGCAGAACGTTTTGCAAGCAGGCTGTGTACTCCTTGTGAACCCCTGGGAAGAGAGGGAGGGGGGCGCTCAGATGGGAGGAAGGCACAACATGAGCCCACACATGACTTAAGATGAAACCAGGGAAACTCCATTATTTAAAGAGTGGATGGAGAACAGTGAACATAAGAAGCCCCTCTCGAACAATAGAGGAGACAAGATTAAAAATGGCGGCGTGAGAAGTGAGGCAGAGGCTTCCTCCTAAAACCACATATAATATGAAAATATAACTGATACAACTACTCCTGAAAGAGCAACAGGAAAGAGGACTGTGCCAAACTGCATACCTGGAGACAAGAGCACACCTCACAGAACAGGGTAATGTTCTAAACTGTGGCCAGGCAGGACCCAAGCCCTGCCTGGTCACTGGTGGGAGGAAGAGAAACGAAGCAGGGAGGGAGTGGAGAACTGGGACTGCTGAATACCTAACTCTGGAGATCTGCTCTGGGAGAAGCCACCTACATTTCATGGTGCTTGCATGATACTCTCATAATTAGGGGGTTGGAAAGCTAAGACAGGCAGAATTCCTGGAGAGACTGAGATTCCAGCTGCTTGTGGAAAGCAAGGATCCATAGCCGGCTGCTCTGGGACAAAAGAAAGGCGGGCAGTCTGAGAGACTTCCTAACAAAGAAACTCTTAGAAAGAGGGCTGCTAAAGGGGCAAGGACTGCACAGAGCTTATTGGCAGGAGAAAGGACAGGTAGACAAAATTGTCCGGGCGCACTCTGCCCAGCAGGTTGGGAGCTTTCACAATCTTCAGGTGCTCCAGTTCCCTGGCTGGCTACACAGCTCCAAGAACCCCCTCCATGATAGGCAGCCTACTGCACCTTTCTCCTGGTCAGCCCCATCTGGCTCACAAACCGGGAAACCCTACCCTGGCATTAGGCCAGCTGGAAGGAAGATCTGTCTATAGCAACTACAAACGCAAAGCAGAGAGGTTTATACCTGTGTGCTCAGCCCACTGGTTTAGGCACTGGAGACAGGCATAGCAGCCAGGAAGCAGGAAACAGCTCTTTTGTCCCCCGAGGCGCCAATACCACTCCCCTGCAACCCCGAACATTGCTTCAAGGGCTGAGCAGCTCCAGAGAGTAGAGCTTCTGGGCACTAGAGGGTGCCATACACAAATATGAAATGCCAAAGGAACCTGGTTCAGAGTAAAATTATTAATACAACTCATGAGAAAGATTTCAATGATATTGACCTCATGAATATTCATGAAAGGGAGTTCAAAATAAAAATCATTAACATGATCAGGGAGGTACAGAAAGATATTAAAGAACTCGGGAATGAATTCCAGTCAGAGATCCAATCATTGAAGAGCACAATGGATGGTATTAAAAGCAGATTGGATACAGTGGAGGAGACAATAAATGAAATAGAAACTAGAGAAGAGAAACACAAAGAAACTGAGGCACAGAGATAAAAAAGGATCTCTAAGAATGAAAGAATATTGAAAGAACTGTGTGACCAATCCAAATGGAACAATATTCGCATTATGGGGTACCAGAAGAAGAAGAGAGAGAAAAAGGAATAGAAAGTGTCTTTGAGGAGGTAATGGTTGGAAACTTCACCAATCTGGGGAAAGAGATAGTCTCTCAGGCCATGGAGGTGCACACATCTCCCAACACAAGGGACCCAAGGAAGACAACACCAAGACATATACTAATTAAAATGGCAAAGATCAAGGATAATGACAGACTATTAAAAGCAGCCAGAGAGAGAAATAAGATCACATACAAAGGAAAGCCCATCAGGCTATCATCAGACTTCTCAACAGAAACCTTACAGGCCAGAAGGGAGTGTCATGATGTATTTAATGCAATGAAGCAGAAGGGCCTTGAACCAAGATTACTTTATCTGGCAAGATTATCATTTAAATTTGAAGGAGGGATTAAACAATTCCCAGATAAGCAAAAGCTGAGAGAATTTACCTCCCCCAAACCATCTCTACAGTGTATTTTGGAGGGACTGCTACAGATGGAAGTGTCCCTATGGTTCAGTAGCTGTCATTAGAGGTAATAAAACCACAGTAAAGAAAGTAGAACAGCTAATTACTAAGCAAATGCAAAATTAAATTAACTATCCCCAAAGTCAATCAAGGGATAGACAAAGAGTACAGAATATGATACCTAATATATAAAGAATGGAGGAGGAAGAAAAAGGAGGAGAAAAAAAAAGGACCTTTAGATTGTGTTTGTAATAGCATATTGAGTTAAGTTAGACTCTTAGATAGTAAGGAAGTTAACCTTGAACCTTTGGTAACCACAAATCTAAAGCCTGAAATGGCAATAAGTACATACCTATCCATAATCACCCTAAATGTAAGTGGACTGAATGCACCAATCAAAAGACATAGAGCCACTGAATGGATAAAAAAACAAGACCCATCTATATGCTGCCTACAAGAGACTCACTTTAAACCCAAAAACATACACAGACTAAAAGTAAAGGGATGGAAAAAGACATTTCATGCAACTAATGGGGAGAAAAAAGCAGGAGTTGCAGTACTTGTATCAGACAAAATAGACTTCAAAACAAAGAAAGTCACAAGAGACAAAGAAGTACATTACATAATGATAAAAGGGGTCAATCAGACAAGAAGATATAACCATTATAAATATCTTTGCACCCAACACAGGAGCACCTACATATGTGAAACAAATACTAACAGAATTAAAAGGGGAAATAGAATGCAATGCATTCATTCTAGGAGACTTCAACACACCACTTACTCTGAAGGACAGATCAACCAGACAGAAAATAAGTAAGGAGAAAGAGGCACTGAACAACACAATACAACAGATGGACCGAACAGACATCTACAGAACTCTACACTCAAAAGCAGCAGAATACACATTCTTCTCAAGTGCACATGAATAGATCATATACTAGGCCACAAAAAGAGCCTCAGTAAATTCAAAAAGAATGAAATTGTACCAACAAGTTTCTCAGACCACAAAGGTATGAAACTAGAAATAAATTATGCAAAGAAAATGAAAAATCCCACAAACACATGGAGGCTTCACAACATTCTCCTAAATAACCAATGGATCAATGACCAAATAAAAACAGAGATCAAGCAATATAAGGAGACAAATGACAACAATAATTCAACACCAAAAAAATCTGTGGGATGCAGCAAAGGCCATGCTAAGAGGAAAGTATATTGCAATACAGGCCTACCTCAAGAAAGAACAACCCCATATGAGCAGTCTGTCACAATTAGTGAAACTAGAAAAAGAAGAACAAATGAGACCCAAAGTCAGTAGAAGGAGGGACATAATAAAGATTAGAGCAGAAATAAATAAAATTAAGAAGAATAAAACAATAGAAAGGATCAACAAAAGCAAGAGCTGGTTCTTTGAGAAAATAAACAAAACAGATAAACCCCTAGCCAGACTTATCAAGAAAAAAAGAGAGTCAACTCACATAAACAGAATCAGAAATGAGAAAGGAAAATTCACTATGAACACCACAGAAATACAAAGAATTATTAGAGAATACTATGAAAAATTATATGCTAACAAACTAGATAACCTAGAAAAAATGGAAAACTTTCTAGAAAAATACAATCCTCCAAGGCTGACCCAGATACAGAAAAAACAAACCAATTACCAGCAATGAAATTGAACTGGTAATCAAAAACATACCTAAGAACAAAACTCCTGGACCAGATGGCTTCACTGCTGAATTTTATCAAACATTTAGTGAAGACCTAATACCCATTCTCCTTAAAGTTTTCCAAGGAGTAGAAGAAGAGGGAATACTTCCAAACTCATTCTATGAGGCCAGCATCAGTCTAATACCAAAACTGGGCAAAGACACCACAGAAAAAGAAAATTACAGACCAATATCGCTGATGAAAGTAGATGCAAAAATACTCAACAAAATTTTAGCAAACTGTGTTCAAAAATACATCAAAAGGATCATCCATCATGATCAAGTAGGATTTATTCTAGGGATGCAAGAATGGTACAACATTCGAAAATCCATCAACAAAAAGAAGGACAAAAACCACATGATCATCTCCATAGATGCTGAAAAAGCATTTGACAAAATACAACATCCATTCATGATAAAAACTCTCAACAAAATGGGTATAGAGGGCAAGAACCTCAGTATAATAAAGGCCATATATGACAAACCCACAACCAACATCATACTTAACAGCGAGAAGCTGAAAGCTTTTCCTTTAAGATCGGGAACAAGACAAGGATGCCCACTCTCCCCACTTCTATTCAACATAGTACTGGAGGTCCTAGCCACGGCAATCAGACAACACAAAGAAATAAAAGGCATCCAGATTGGCAAGGAAGAAGTTAAACTGTCCCTGTTTGCAGATGACATGATATTGTACATTAAAAAAAACCCTAAAGAATCGAGAATCCCCTCCAAAACTACTAGATCTAATATCAGAATTCAGCAACGTTGCAGGATACAAAATTAATATGCAAAAATCTGTGGCATTCCTATACACTAACAATGAACTAGCAGGAAGAGAATTCACGAAAACAATTCCATTCACAGTTGCATCAAAAAGAATAAAATACCTAGGAATAAACCTAACCAAGGAAGTGAAAGACCTATACTCTGAAAACTACAAGACACTTATGAGAGAAATTAAAGAAGATACCAATAAATGGAAAAACATCCCATGCTCATGGATAGGAAGAATTAACATTGTCAAAATGGCCATTGTGCCTAAAGCAACCTACAGATTTAATGCAATTCCTATCAAAATACAAAGAGCATCTTCAACGAACTAGAGAAAATCATTCTAGAATTCATATGGAACCACAAAAGACCCCGAATAGCCAAAGCAATCCTGAGAAGGAAGAATAAAGCTGGGGGGATTATGCTCCCCAACTTCAAGCTCTACTATAAAGCCACAGTAATCAAGACAATTTGGTACTGGCACAAGACAGACCCTTAGACCAATGGAACAAACTAGAGAGCCCTGATATAAAGCCAACCATATATGGTCAATTAATATATGATAAAGTAGCCATAGACATACAATGGGGAAATGACAGCCTCTTCAACAGCTGGTGTTGGCAAAACTGGACAGCTACATGCAGGAGAATGAAACTGGATTATTGTTTAACCCCATACACAAAAGTAAACTCAAAATGGATCAAGGACCTGAATGTAAGTCATGAAACCATAAAACTCTTAGAAGAAAACGTAGGCAAAAATATCCTGAATATAAGCATGAGCAACTTCTTCCTGAATGCATCTCCTCAAGCAAGGGAAACAAAAGCAAAAATGACCTAAAAGTTTCTGTATGGTAAAGGACACCATCAAAAGAAAAAAAAGGCATCCTACAGTATGGGAAAATATATTTGTAAATGACATATTCAACAAGGGGTTAACATCCAAAATATATAAAGAACTTACATGCCTCAAAACCCAAAAAACAAATAACCCAATTAAAAAATGGGCAGAGGATATGAAGAGAGAGTTCTCCAAAGAAGAAATTCAGGTGGTCAACAGACACATGAGAAGATGCTCCACATCACTAATCATCAGGGAAATGCAAATTAAAACCACAATTAAATATCTCCTAACACCAGTAAGGATGGCCACCATCCAAAAGATTAAGAACAACAAATGCTGGCGAGGATGCGGAGAAAGGGGAACCCTCCTACACTGCTGGTGGGAATGTAAGCTAGTTCAACCATTGTGGAAAGCAATATGGAGGTTCCTCAAAAAACTGAAAATAGAAATACCATTTGGCCCTGGAATCCCCACTCTTTGGAATTTACTCAAAGAATATAACTTCTCAGATTCAAAAAGACATATGCACCCCTATGTTTATTGCAGCACTTTTTACAATAGCCAAGATATGGAAGCAACCTAAGTGTCCATCAGTAGATGAAGGGATAAAGAAGATGTGGTACATATACATAATGGAATACTATTCAACCATAAGAAAGAAACAAATTCTACCATTTGCAAGAACATGGATGGAGCTGGAGGATATTATGCTCAGTGAAATAAGCCAAGCAGAGAAAGACAAGTGCCAAATAATTTCCCTCATTTGTGGAGTATAGTGATGATGAAGCAAAACTGAAGAAACAAAATCGCAGCAGACTCGGAGACTCCAAGAAGGAACTAGTGGTTACCAAAGAGGAGGGGTGTATGAGGGCAGGTGGGGATGGTAGGAGAAGGGGACTGAGGGGTATTATGTTTAGTACACATGGTGTGGGGGGTCACCAGGAAAACAGTGTAGCACAGAGAAGGCAAACAATGACTCTGTGGCATCTTACTACACTGATGGACAGTGACTGCATTGGGGTATGGGTGGGGACTTGATAATATGGGCAAATATAGTAACCACATAGTTTTTTCATGTTAAACCTTCATAAGAGTGTATATCGGTAATACCTTAATAAAAAAATTAAAAAAAAAAGAAGACCCTCTCTCTGAAACTGCATCACTGCATCCCTTATACCATCCAGTCATGGCTACTGCCTTCCCTTCACAGCATGGAATTGAGAATTCCCTTTCCCCCCAATGTCCTTTATTCTTCGGGAAGCACACTGAATAAGACCCCAGAGGCCCTAGCTCTATCAAACTTCTCCCTTGAACAAGGATGTTGACATGCAAACCACTTTTATTTCCTTGGACTTGGCCTTCTCATCATCAAACCATTTTGTTCAAACAGCACAGTACCCCGAATCTGCCCTTCACTTGCCCCCCAGGAACCCCAGCTCTCTCTTCCCTGTCATGCATTGAGTAGATGACAGGAAAATCTGAATTTGACTCAGTGTTCACTTCTCTACATGTTATTTTTGATGAATTCAACTCATAATGAACATTGCAAAGATGGGATGGATCAGTTTCTTTCCCAATCCTCTTCCACATGTGTTTTGGTTTTTGGTTTTTTTCACAGATTTGAGCAAAGCTCACACATCCCCAGTATATCTATGCTATGGTCCACCAGGATTAGCAAGAACTTTAAGAATACATAGGTT
>JAVSCE010004045.1:0-27977 GCA_032199065.1 Smutsia gigantea | reverse complement strand
CATTTGCAACAACATGGATGGAGCTAGAGGGTATTATGCTCAGTGAAGTAAGCCAAGCCGAAAAAGACAAGTATCAAATGATTTCACTCATCTGTGGAGTATAAGAACAAAGAAAAACTGAAGGAACAAAACAGCAGCAGACTCACAGAACCCAGGAATGGAGTAATAGTTACCAAGGAAAGGGACTGGGGAAAATGGGCGGGAAGGGAGGGATAAGAGGGAAAAAGGGGCATTACGATTAGCAGATGTAATGTTGGGGGGGCACGGGGAGGGCAGTACAACTCAGAGAAGACAAGTAGTGATTCTATAGCATCTCACTACGCTGATGGACAGTGACTGTAATGGGGTTGGTGGGGGGACCTGATGAAGGGGTAGTTTAATAATCGTAATATTGCACATGTAATTGTAAATTAATGATAATAAAATAAATTATATTAAAAAAAAAAAAAAAAGAGTAGCCCAAGAAGACAGATACACTTTCTAAGGTTACAGCCAAGATACAGGTCAGCTGCAGACACCTGTGAAATACCTGCTAGGGGAGACTTCTTGATTTGGGAGGAAAAATATTTGAATCCAAAAATGAGGTTTTTCTTCCTCCAAAAGGGAAAAGCTATTTATCCTAGTATATGATGCAGAATAATATGCCACCTTCTTACTTTCCCTTACAAAACTTGTCTTTTTCCTGCTCCATGAGACGATGCCACCAAATAGTTTCCCCCACTTTAGATTCTCAGCAAGAATAAGCTATAAAAAAGCAGGAGCTGGTTCTTTGAGAAAATAAACAAGATAGATAAACCCCTAGTCATACTTACCAAGAAAAAAAGAGATCTACACACATAAAGAGAATCAGAAATGAGAAAGGAAAAATCACTACGGACACCACAGAAATACAAAGAATTATGAGAGAATGCTATGAAAAATTATATGCTAACAAACTGGATAACCTAGAAGAAATGGACAGCTTTCTAGAAAAATACAACCTTCCAAGGCTGACCAAGAAAGAAACAGAAACTCTGAACAGACCAATTACCGGCAATGAAATTGAATTGGTAATCAAAAAACTACCTAAGAACAAATCCCCTGGAGCAGATGGCTTTACCGCTGAATTTTATCAAACACTTAGTGAAGATCTAATACCCATCCTCTTTAAAGTTTTCCAAAGAGTAGAAGAAGAGGGAATACTTCCAAACTTATTCTATGAGGCCAGCATCACTCTAATACCAAAACCAGACAAAGATACCACAAAAAAGGAAACTATAGACCAATATCCCAGATGAACATAGATGAAAAAATACTCAACAAAATACTAGCAAACTGAATTCAAAAATAATTCAAAGATCATCCATCATGATCAAGTAGTATTTATTACAGGGTTGAAATAATGGTACAACATTCAAAAATCCATCAATATCATCCACCACATCAATTAAAAGAAAGACAAAAACCACATGATCATCTCCATAGATGCTGAAAAGGCATTTGACAAAATTCAACACCCATTCATGATAAAAATTCTCAACAAAATGGGTATAGAGGGCAAGTACCTCAACGTAATAAAAGCCATATATGACAAACCCACAGCCAACAATATACTTAACACTGAGAAGTTGAAAGCTTTTCCTTTAAGATCAGGAACAAGACAAGGATGCACACTCTCCTCACTTCTATTCAACATAGTACTGGAGGTCCTAGCCACGGCAATCAGACAACACAAAGAAATAAACATCATCCAGATTGGCAAGAAAGAAGTTAAACTGTCCCTGTTCGCAGATGACATGATATTGTACATAAAAAACCTTAAAGAATCCACTCAGAAACTACTAGATCGAAAATCTGAATTCAGCAAAGTTGGAGGATACAAAATTAATACGCAGAAATCTGTGGCATTCCTATATACTACCAATGAACTAGTGCAAGGAGAAATCAGGAAGACAATTCAATTCACAATTGCATCAAAAAGAATAAAATACCTAGGAATACACCTAACCAAGGATGTAAAAGACCTATACTCTGAAAGCTATAAGACACTCATGAGAGAAATTAAAGAAGATACCAATAAATGGAAACACATCCCATACTCATGGAGACTAAGAATTAATATTATCAAAATGGCCAACCTGCCTAAAGCAATCTACAGATTCAATGCAATTCCTATCAAAATACCAACATCATTTTTCAAGGAACTAGAGAAAATCATTCTAAAGTTCATATGGAACCACAAAAGACCCCAAATAGCCAAAGCAATCCTGAGAAGGGAGAATAAAAAGCTGGGGGGATGATGCTCCCCAACTTCAAGCTTTACTACAAAGCCACAGTACTCAAGACAATTTGGTACTGGCACAAGAAAAGACCCATAGACCAATGGAACAGACTAGAGAGCCCTGATATAAACCCAACCATACATGGTCAATTAATATATGATAAAGGAGCCATGGACATACAATGGGGAAATGACAGCCTCTTCAACAGCTGGTGTTGGCAAAACTGGACAGCTACATGCAAGAGAATGAAACTGGATTATTGTTTAACCCCATACAAAAAAGTAAACTCGAAATGGATCAAAGATATGAATGTAAGTCATGAAACCATAAAACTCTTAGAAGACAACATAGGCAAAAATCTCCTGAATATAAGCATGAGCAACTTCTTCCTGAACACATCTCCTCGAGCAATGGAAACAAAAGCAAAAATGAACACATGGGACTACATCAAACTAAAAAGCTTCTGTACAGCAAAGGATACCATCAACAGAACAAAAAGGCATCCTACAGTATGGGAGAATATATTTGTAAATGACATATCTGACAAGGGGTTAACATCCAAAATATATAAAGAACTCACACACTTCAACATCCAAAAAACAAATAACCCAATTAAAAAATGGGCAGAGGATATGAAGAGAGAGCTCTCCAAAGAAGAAATTCAGATGGTCAACAGACACATGAAAAGATGCTCCACATCACTAATCATCCGGGAAATGCAAATTAAGACCACAATGAGATATCACCTCACACCAGTAAGGATGGCTACCATCGAAAAGACTAAGAACAACAAATGCTGGCGAGGATGCAGAGAAAGGGGAACCCTCCTACACTGCTGGTGGGAATGTAAGCTAGTTCAACCATTGTGGAAAGCAATATGGAGGTTCCTCGAAGAAGTAAAAATAGAAATACCATTTGACCCGGGAATCCTACTCCTTGGAATTTACCCAACGAATACAACTTCTCAGAATCAAAAGGACATATGCACCCCTATGTTTATTGCAGCACTATTTACAATAGCCAAGATATGGAAGCAACCTAAGTGTCCATCGGTAGATGCATTTATAAAGAAGTGGTACATATACACAATGAAATACTATTCAGCCATAAGAAAAAACAAATCCTACCATTTGCAACAGCATGGATGGTGCTGGAGGATATTATACTCAGTGAAATAAGCCAGGCAGAGAAAGTCAAGTGCCAAAGGATTTCCCTCATTTGTGGAGTGTAACAATGCAGCAAAATTGAAGGAACAAAATAGCAGCAGACTCAGCGACTCCAAGAAGGGACTTGTGGTTACCAAAGGGGAAAGGTGTGGGAGGGCGAGTGGGGATGGAGGGAGAAGGGGATTGAGGGGTATTACATTTACTACACATGGTGTGGGGGGTCACGGGGAAGACAGTGTAGCACAGAGAAGGCAAACAGTGAATCTGTGGCATCTTACTACACTGACAGACAGTGACAGACACTAATTGATAATATGGGTAAAGTAGTCACTACATTGTTTTTTCATGTGAAACCTTCATAAGAGTGTATATCAATAATACCTTAATAAAACATTTTTTTAAAAAGAATGAGCTATCAAAGAGTACTGCTATGTCTATTTCAATATCTGAAATTAGACCTAGCTTTCAAAGTTTGTAAACACAGGAATATAGTTCAAGGAACCAGAAAGGGACATATACATAGGAAGGGAAGAGAGCATGATTCATCAGAAGAAGTTATTTTCTTATGAGGAGAGTTTTGGAGAAATTAACACAGGAAGGAGCATATAAAACCTTCTTAAATTTCAGTCTCTTTCAGTAAGGGGGAGTTTCTTGATACTGAATTTTCACCTAAAAATGTGATTGGTGTCAGATTTATAAATCGTTTCAGATTGTATCCTCTTTGGATGATTGAAGGAGTTCTTATCAATTTTATCACATACATATTTTTATTAGCACAGAGTGGATATTGCATTGTCATGTGTTGAACTTGGGATGCGTAAGCCATGGTTCTAACCCCTAAAGATGTCACCGAACTGATACATGATGCAGGAATGACAGTGTGATTCGTCAATGAAAATAGTGCTTTTACGACCATTACATTTGGTTTGCCAAATTTAGTTTCTTGTTTAGATTCAGTTCACCTCATTACATTTTAACAAATCAGTATAAATAATAATATTTGATGTCCATATGAATACAGAATAGAGAATTGTTCATTACCTTTGATAGCAATATGTTTATAGTTTTACTCAGTAAAAAGGTTGCATTTTTATCATAGTATTATTTTAATCTAGATATAAACATTTAATTCTCAGGGGAAATTTAGTGAAATCATGTGAAGAGAAGGGAAGAATGCCAGGGTGAGAACCTCAACAGGATCTCTGTGGTTAAAGTAAGAGAAAAGTAAATTGATATGTTGTAAACAAGGAAAAATAATGAACTTTCTATTCTTACCCATCTGTTTCTCTATTAAATCAGATGAAATTCTTACTGACTTTTAAAATGGAATTTTCTCCCATCTTAAAAAATTTAATAAAACAATAATTCTTTCAATAAACTTAGTAAAAGAATATACTAAAATATTATTTTAATATACTTTTAATTAGTGTTTAGTAGTCCTTATATTATATATACTAATGGTTATGCTTTTTTTATTCTACAGCTACCAGAAATTTAGGTTCAGTAATGCAAGTGAAAGCATATTATGTGATCAATTTTTAAAAATTTAAACAATCATGTTATATCATAAAAATATTGAAGAAATGTGAGTGAAATTTTAATCAATATATATTTATAATATTTTGAACTGCAAGGTGCTTTATAGGCTTCTATTTCTTACATATTTTTTTAATTCAAAGATACTTCTTAAAATACATTAGTTGCATATATTTAATTTTTCCACCATGAAATAGAATCGTGTGTGTGTGTATGTGTGCTTTCATGAGCCATCCTTTTTGGGCAAGATCCTTATGAGGTGAAATTATTTGCAAACAATCCTTAGTCCACAACCTATATTGTAAGTAGAATTTCAATCGCTCAAAAAGAATGATGACGTTAATTTAAAATACTTCAGATATTTTCATAGATGAATGTCTGCACCATAGAAATACCTACAGAAAAAGGAATAGTTTGGGGGTTTTTTTGGTACTGAAATAACACTTTGATTCTTAGCACAAATGTACGAGTTGTGATAAGAGACAGGCAGAGAATAAAAACCACATGCTTTTTGTGCATGTAAGTCTTACTTTATAGAATAAATGTATTCTTCAAAATGTAAAAAACTGTTTTTAAAAATCATATCTTAGACGCAATAGCAAGACCCACTTTTAAAAGAAACTGTGTGTGTTCATGTGCATACAGTGTATGTGTGCACTTGTGTGCACTCTGTGTGTGTGTCTATCTTTATGTGTGTATCTTTGCTCGGAGCTTTGAATCTTATCAGAAGGGGCACAAAATAGCTTTAAGTAAAAGCCTAAAAAACCCTTCTATGTATATCCAAATCACAAATTTCAAATCCTAATATCAAAAGAGTTTTTATTTGGCTTATATATGAAAGTACTTGCATATTTACATTGACATAGAATTGGTACATGTATCATTTAGATAGGATAGTATTGGGAAAGATTTTTACAGAATTTCAATACCTACATTAAAAGCTCCATGAGGGCAGGTTTTATTCTATGTCTTGGTCACTGAAGTCCTAATCTTCTAGAATATCATATCATACATAATGGGCACTAATAAATATCTATTGAATGAATGAATACACAGTTTTTAGGTGATCATCCTGTTTATGTTTTAGGTCATAGAAATAAAAATGTAGGCACTTGTAAGTTACTTGTTTGAGGCCAGTGGTGACAAAAACCTAATATTCGGGTTCCTAAGACAGTCATATTATCCTTTAATAAATTATTTTGCTGTTAAATGCTAGATTGATGATAAAAATAAATATCAATCCAAAGTCATATATACTAAAGAGAATTTCCAGAGAAACATCTTATATTCTAGTACCTCCTTACATAAGTAACTCTGTGATTTACAGAGCATTTCCACATGAGGTAATTGATAAAGATAATACAATTGATTATGAATTTACCCACTTAATAAATACTTAGTAAATGCTTCCCTTCAGCAATATGCTAAGTAGCAAAGATAGAATTGTGTACCCATGACTGCCATGGTCCCTGTCCAATGACAGAAACAGAAAAGACAACTAAACACATACTAAAGCAAAATGAATTTGCCTTTTGGTAAGAACTTTGAACAAAATAAATGGAGATTGGGAATTTGGGGAATGAATTCATCTGTAGTTACATGATCAGGAGAGACAGTTTTGAGGAATAACATTTAAGCTGAGAACTGAAAGTCGTAAATTCAACTTAAAAGGGGACTTCCTCATTTGGGTAGGGTCTAAAATATCTCCACAGGTTCGCGTATATACCTTTTGGAGATGACCAGGAGAGGGGTTACTATACCTTTGATGTAAAAGAATCAGTAGAGTTGAAAATGCTTACATGAAATAGTCAATGCCATTTACCAAAGTGGAAACATTCTTACTGTGTCATTATTATGAGGCATCTATATATATTTTTATTGTTCAACAAATACTTGGGTTGTTAAAAATAACTGCTAAATATAAAACACAGAAATATAATTTTGATAATATCCAAACAAATACAGTATAATTTTACATAATAAGTTTTGACTTTATTTCTATTTTTTATTTGATTTCTTTGTTTTATATGTGTTTCCCAGGATAGTCCACTGGTCTTGCAATCTGACAGGAATGTAACTGTGAATGCAAGAAATCACATGGGGCAGTTAACTGGACAACTGACAGTAGGTGAGTGTTTTGGGGTAAAGATTGCTTATACCATCTTACTCCAGCCTACATCTTGCAACTGACTGTTTACACTGGGGTAGGCAAAAGTATATTATTTCTCTAATCCAACTAGACACCCCATTGCCACCCAGTTATCTTCCACATGATTTGATTTGTTGTAAGTATGATTATAGTTTCCTATATTTGTAGTTATTATGCTTGCCAATGTATTACTATGAAACTGAATTACATATTTTTGCTCTTATTATTCTTGAATTATGAAATACCTCATTTTCCTAACAAATATCTCCACAGTATATGTTAAATTATGATACAGACTTAAATATGTGAGATACAGTATCTTGTGGTCAATGAATCCTTTGTTTTAGGTCAATAATTTTCAAATAAATATTATTATCTGCCGTACACTAATTAGAAATGACATAATTGAATATGACAAATCTTAACATACATTATTTATAAATTTGATGTTGAAATTATCTATATTTTATGGTTTGTAGGCTTTAAAAGTTATAATCAAGTTATTGATAAAATATTAGTGTTTTCCCATATTGTCAAAAAGTTTAGAGTTTTGTATTATATGATGTTATAATTTGATAATTTTTATAGGATGAAAGGCAAATAAAAGGTTTGTTGTAATTATGTAAAATAATAAAACAAATTTGATTTGTGTGCAATGGCTAAAATATTTTTAGCATACTCTATTTTCCTGTGGGAAAATTGCCTAATACTGATATTGTGTATGTGTATAGAATTATATTATAAATAGTAAATTATAGTTTTGAGGACTGAGTTGTTCTTATGTCCATGAAAAATTAAGCAGCATTTTAATGCAAGCTTGGCTCCAGTTTTTCTAATTAAATTTTAGAAGAATATGACTTTTCAAATGTGAGATTTATAACCATGAATTTGATTCTATCCACGTCCTTTGTAAGAAATGAAACACTTTTTGATATGCTATTTGCTTTAATGAAGCCAAAAGCATAACTTATATTTTGGCATATATGTGTTTCCAAAAATTATAACTTATTTTATTTATAATAATTAAATTTTATTTCACATAATCTGTGCATCGTAAAAGTTGGTCAGTGTATATCTATTGATTGCTATAATTGGATAGTATTATCTGATTATATAGATGTATATAAATTTATCAATATTTGATATATCTAAATATATCAATTATGAAGGAGACATATGCAAATGGATTAAAAATTAGGGAAAAGAAATTATCTGTGGATGTAGAAATGTCTCAGAAGCAACAGTGGTTCAAGTTAAATGTTCATGCCAATCTCTGTTGTTACGTTAGAATTGCAGAAACAGGACTACACTGGGCAGATTCTCCATACCAGAATTTTCTTAATATTGATAACTCTTTAGCTACATATATCTTTCTTTTGCATTCTGTTCTCGATTAAAAAAAATTAAGGTCCTTAGGGGGAATGCCATACTGTAAGTTAAACCCACAAAGATAACAGACCAATGTCCACTGTAATACAATAGCTACATAACTATTGCTGTAGAACAAAGCAGCTGTTGATTACATGAAGTGCAATCAAATACCCTTTGCATTTTGCTGCACGGTTTCCTACAGACAATATGAAGAATAATAATATTGTATTTGTATTTTCAACCACTGTTCCAAACTGGTTTTAGTGCAGTATCAATATTTGCCAACTGAGGGAAAAGAGAGAGGCAAGAATGGAGAGGAAGAAAGAAAAGGTGGGAAGTGGAGGAGAAAAGTTATTCTCAGTTTTAAATGAAGCAGATCAGTAAGTTAATGTAGCAACTTATTTCTGTGGATGAAAATGCACTCATTTCAATGAAACTTAAACTAAAAACTGTTTAATACTCCAGTCCTCTGGGTATACTGCTAGTGACCTCCAACTTTTCACTGTTTTATATTTTTCGGTAGACATACTGAGACCACAGGAAGACATGGATAAAAGGGAGTAGAGTAGATGGAAACGATGAACTGACATTTGTTGTGAAACCATATGAGATTCTAAAAAATAATCTCTTGAAGACTCAGTTTTCTTATCTCTAAAATCAAGGACACTTATTTTGAATTATAAGAATCAGGGCAATTTCAGTGTCTGCCAACGGTAGACAACTATATTTTGAATCTTACTATTTTTAGATGGTAATTGTGATTATTGGTATCACTTAAGTTACAAATACATTGCTATTGTGTGAAACCTCATGATGTTTTTCTATCCAGTGTATCTTTGTGAAGTAGTTGAGGAATGTATGTTGGATTATGATAGTGTTGCAAATATGCAAAGACATCATAGGAAGTTATCTGATGTGTGGAAACTTTGTGAATCGTGTCAAGATAAAATTATCCTTAGGCCGAATTTAAAGAGATAATAAGATGAATTCAAGCAATGCATTCAGTCAGCATTCACGTTTAAAGACTTTAATTTTAATTGTATTGACATAAAGTATGTTTAAAACTGACATAAACAGTTTAAAAACTGTTTAACCCTCTTTTCCTGTTTCTATTTTGTCTTTCAGTTTTTATTTAAGGGCAGGGTGTTAGGGTGTTGATTATAGTATAGATATAGAAATTTTGCATTATTTCAAATATACTACTACAAAAATGAACTAGTATTTATGAAAAAAAAATTCAGTTATTCTTCACTTTCCAAGTACAACAATTCTAGTTTCTACCCCAAATCTATAAAGTACTGTAGAAAATTACAGTCAGTTTTACCAATGTGACAGACTTTGACTTTTTTTCCCACATTTTATTGGGAAAAGAATGTCTACCTAATCAATAGCTACCTGTATCATTTTTGCCCAAAATTATCTGTAAGAGTGTTCAGCAAAGCAAATATCTGTTCCCTCTGTATCTCTGTCCTTCTGTTTTTTATAATTTATTTTTTACAAGCCTACCTTCCTTCTGATTGAATTCATAGAGATATGTGTAATCTAAGGCCAAGGCAGACTGGTGTGTTAATTCTAATCCAGACTTATTCTAAGAATATGAAACAGATTATTTCCAATCCTAAAAAATACAAAGAAAATATCGTATGGATATACCAATTTAGATGTAGTCCAAACTAAATCTAAACACTTTTAGACTTAGGGTAAAAAAAATCAATTTAACAAATATTTTTGGATGCTTATAATGTGCCAGGTGTTTTGTTAAATTTCTGTTAATATCAGAATCTCCCCATAAAGTCTAAGACTCTAATATTTCATGATCATAGCACAGGAGGAGATTAATGAACTCAAGATTTCTTCCTCCAAATTTCTCTTCTTAGAATAAAGCTGAAAGAGAGGAGAGATATTGTGGTTGGGAAGTGGTTAAAGAAGTACAAGATTCCCAAGAGGTCAGACTCCTTGAAGAAAAAGCAAGAAATTTCTTAAACAAGTCTCAGAACCATTCTCCAGGTCAAAATTTCTATTTTTCAATCTGTAATTACTATGGTAGCAGAACATTCCTTTTTTTTTTAACATAAATGACAAGTGGTTGGCTTTAGGTGTTATATGTTCATTTGTGTCGATAGCATGATATTCTGCAATTTTCAGGACATTTCCATCAAATAATGTGGATAAAAGATGTCAATTATTCATCATTTTTGTGAAGTTTATCATATTATCTTAGAAGACTTCTATAATGTGATATATAGAATAAAAATCATTTCTTTAGGACAGTGTAAACGAAATATTGTCTTGTAGTTTTGACGTAGACTTTGCTCATAACACCGAAAATAGAAATAATTAAGGTTGTAGTAATTGGGGTTGCTAAAAATGTCATGACCTTTCCCACAACATCTTGGGGATAATTAGTTGTCTTTTATTCACCACAGCACTGCATTGATCTAAATAGAACAGATCTAGAATACTTTTATAAGTAGGTTAAAAAACAGAAATACTGATTTCAGCAAAGTGATCGATCCTCAACAGCTCTTAGCACACTTGGATTAAGACATTAATTTATATGTTGCTTTTCTTTACATTACATTAAAAATATTGTTTACCTTTGATAAATCAATGGCTAAATGGGAATTAGATTGTTTCTCTCTCATATCCTTTTGTCATCAGTCTATAGCTGGAGGATAAAAATAGGAGAATAAGCTCAAAAGTTGAACAAGGTATGATATTAATTGGTAGAGTGAGTTTTGTTTTTAATTATCATATTTAGCAGCTTCCCTCTCTTAAGTTGTAGTCACAATGACTTTTGAAAAACCTGGAATGGCTGCTGTGCAGTCCTGTGTTACAAACATGATAACACTGTTCCTTGATGCCATGTCTGTATCATTATCCCAGAAAGCATTAAGACTAAGTGGCTATTAAATAATTGGGATATCACTGTTCTGAAATTTCCTTTGAAAATGTGCTTAAAATCACAATTTCATTTTTCATCATAATTCTTGTTTAATGCTCAATAAATTTGGGAGTATGAATTAACTCCTAGGAACTGCTAACTATTATTGTCAGAATCACTTACTCATCTTTGACATTCTCATTTCCATTTATCAAAAATCAGTGCCATAACCAAATTATATAAAAACCTTAATTACAATCTATAATTCCTCATTTTTCTGTCTTCCTTCAGTAATTCTTCAGTGCTTAGAGTCATGGTTACCTTAAATAAGTCTGACTATATGGTATTAGGAAGAATGTCCTTTTTGAGAAATTAAACGAAGTGATATTTATATTTAGTACTAGTTATCTTCTCATATTTCATATTTTGAAGATTAAACACCACATAATAATGAAAATACAGACAGCTTCTGCCACAGAGCTGACTCTTTGGTTTCTTCTGACCTCTGAGGTGCTTGCCTTCATTTCCCAGGGGTTGTGGGGGAGCCGGCCAGTTCCCAGGGGTCATGCGGGAGTGGGATGATGAGTAGCCGATATGCCAGAACAGAGATGTAGTACTAGTTCTTCACCTCTCCTAGGGACTGCCAATGAGCGATACGCATAAAAATCGAATTTTCTTTATTTATGACCAGAGAAGATGTCCTTGATAAGAAAAATTAGGCATTAGGATCCTGTAATGAAAATATTTATCTTTGATTTGCTTTCTTACAATTTTGAGTCAATATACACTAATAATATAACCCATTTGATAAAAGTTTTAAAATACAGTACATTTAAAAGGAGATAAAAAAGTACAAGTGTACAAAATTACATAAAAATTAGTATATTGTTTACTAATATGAAAGGTATTTGTATCCTTTAATGATTAATTAAACTTCATTGACCTTAGTGGTGGTAAAGGTGTGCAAAGAAATGTAATGACATGAGCCCACTGTACTTAAAAAGAAAGCATGAGGTTCTTATGGAAAACCAAAGTTTTTTTCTTACATACACTGAACAAAATGTACCCATTGTGTAAGAGAAAGAAAACTGGCTGACATAGTGTATACTATTTTTAGCAACTCTACGTAAAAGAAGCATTGGGTTTGCTAATACCATGCCATAATGCATTAAAGAATGCTAAAACACAGCAACAAAGTGCGGTTAGATAAAATAATCATGTTGTAAAGTATTTATATAACATAAAATAGCATGTTTACCGGTTCACCGTAATTCAGGGACAAAAATCTAGACTTATCTGCAGGATGAAAGATGACATATATGTCTTTAAAATATTCCTTAAATGATTCATACTTTCACCTAGGCTTATCATTGGTCAGATGAAGTGAGTGCCTAAAACGTTAGTGAGTGTAGCTGGATCTTTTCATTTTAGAAATAAAGTGAACTGATGATAAAAATTTATAACCTTTAGTAAACACTAAACACCCTACGTAAGACTTTTAGATGTGTCAGTGCCCCTCTGTCCACGTAAATACATCCCCAACATCCAAGACAGACAGCACAGACACATGCACGCATGCACGTGTACACACGTGTGCATACACACACAGAGCACACAGGCTTCCCCACAGAATGGGTATAAGGAGAGTACTGAGAAGCAAAGCCAACACAATTTTAAGGAAATATTTCTGAATCTACTGGTGCACAGCAGGATTGACTGAGACATCAGTAGTTTATTCCATGCAATTGCTGCAAGATAATTTGAGTGTGGAAGCTTGTGCAAAAATATTTACTAGTCACACTCATGGAAAAATAAAAACTCAGTATTCAAGCAGTGAGTAAAATCACATAGTTGTACAGATTCATCACTTAAGTAATCATATAACTTTAATAGTAAGCATGTTATTATTGATTTTAGCATACAATGATGCTTATTACATTGTTTAAACCACGGAGCATGGTTTGATGTTCCCTAAATTTAAGTTAATCCACATATCTGAAGATTTCACATCAGTCATAAATCCTGAATGTGAGGAAAGCACTTTGATTCTGGCTAATTATTCCAAGATGTTATGGAAAACCAAAAACATCAGAACCTAAGTTTGGTGAAAATTACTTTTAAAATTTAGGAATATGTGGATTTTTTTTACTATTTTCCATAATATGAAGATAATCATATGATTTATATAATAAATCAAAATGTTCTAGAAGAGTATATTCACCTAGAAATCATAATTTCCTTAGAAACTAAAGTTAGGAAGGAGTTATACTTTAATAGTTAACACCATGGATTCCAGAGCCAGCCAAATCCTAGATTTGTTGCTTCCCAGCTGGGTGACGTTATGCAAGGATTCCATGGGGAAGATAAGTATCACCATCTTCTCATATAGTAGACGTGAGGATTAAATAAGTGAATATAGGTGAATTATTTGGAACACTTCCTGGAGTATAGTATGCATTATGCATATTTTAGTAATTGTAATTTTTATTAGATGTATGTGTAAGTCTGTGCATTTGACCAAGCCGCTGGGACTTAACTCTCTTCATCTATGAAATGAGTTTTATGCTAGATTGTCTCCATGGTTCTTTCCTGTTCCAAGGCTAAATAAAAGTGGAGAACTATTTTTTTACCTACAGAGAAGGAATATAGTTGATGAATCCTCTGGTCCATTAAATTTCCCCTTTCTGCAGTAGTCTTGACAAAATGGCATCTGCTTTGATTTTTTGACATCTTAGACACAAATTATAAGTACGTATTTTTCATTTAAGATGAAGAAGGTAAATAAGCACAACTAAATCAGCCTCATTGTTTTTCATTGAATTTTTGCTTATAAAAATTTTTTAATGAAATTTAATCTACAAAATAATTCAACAAGTCTAATCAGCTTATTTTTGTCATTACTAAGCATCAGCATGTTTTGTCCCTAAATGAATGGAAAAAAATGTAGATGAGGGTTTTAAAATAAATATTTAAAGACCCCTAAAGTGACATGTAATCTTGCATTAAAGCAATTACTGTGAACACCTGGGAATCGCTTAATTGACTACAGATGGTGTAGGACATATAAAAAGTAGCTTACAAATTATTCCCACATAGCAAATTTATGTTTTTTGTCATTGACTCCTTTTTTTTGTTAACTTAGAGACTACTGTAATAGTCTGGGACAACTTAATAAGAATGAATATTTTATGTAAAGTAGTCTGTGCAAATCTTGGAGACCAGATCAACAGACCACTTAGGTTTAATATTATGCATATATTTTAAATGATTAAATGTATTGTTGATTTTTAAGGGTTCATTGTTAGTATTAGTTAATATTACTTAAACTGGTATGCATTAGTTTAATTTTAATTAATCAACTTGGGAAAATAGTATATTGAAGCAGATATCTGTGCTATTAGGAACAGGATGGCACTCTTAGAAATTAGGACCGTACATCGGTGTTACTCAGGTGTAATGACAATTACAATGTCTAAAGACAATGGTATGCATGTTTCGAAAAGTTTTATCACAAGGGTATTTTATATCATTGTTTTAACATCCTGAATCATTACAATACCTTTTTGGCATAGATTATTGTTTGTTCTTACTTTAAAAACAGAGAAATACATTGTCTCAAGTATTAAATTCTCAATTATTTGTAGAGTTAGGAGTCAAAACCAAGGAATACTAAGATTTTTCCATTGAGGAGCTAGACCGAATTCTGAAATAGACGGTTGGCTGGACATTTCCAACCTTTGGTGGCCTCTGCTCACCTTCTCTTTCCCAGTAGTCCCTGCCCTAGTCTGGATTAACCAAAGCAGTTCTAGGAGGCCAGCTCCACCAAACAGTGCACTGTGTCACAGTCCTTAAGACCATCCCTGCAAGGTGTTGGCCTCTGCTTCTCAAGACCGTGCACAGCAAATCTGCTATAGTTGTCAGTGGATACTACTGCCTTGATAGATGGGCAAACATCTTTGAACCTTCTCTCCTTCCATGCAAAATATATGTTTCAAAATATTGTCTTTGGTAATAATGCCTTTAGTTGTCAAAGGAATAAATCTAGTCTTGTGTATGAAAAAGGGTGTTAAGATAAAGTGAGAAGTGGAGGTTCTATTAAGACATATTGTAAAAGAAGCAGTACTCTTCCATCTTAGCACTACCTCAGCTGGTCCATCTCCTTAAAGGACAATGAAAGGAGATCATATTCTTTTTTTCAATAAGTATAATGCAAGAACTTTTTAAGTATTACCAGTTATATGATTCTGAGGAAAGCAGGAAGGAGATAAATAACCATTTTATGAATTGTATGATTACATAAAGTTATTCAAAGTATGCTATGACTATAGCTCACTGTTTAAATTTAGTATTAAGAAGATGTAAATGAAATAAAAATGATATATTACAGGGCTCATTAAAGGATAAGTAGAATAAACAAAAGGGCAAAAGAATAGTTTCTGACTTCATATTTTATATATTTAATTAGCACTATATCTATATGCCTTATCTGAAATTAATAAGCTTTAGTTTTAATGAGGCTCTATTTATGGGACCTCAATTGCAGGTGCTTTGAGTTTCATACAAAACTGACTTATTGAACATGCAGTTTTGTGTTGGCCTTAATAAGAAACTTGTCTTTGGAAATTTGGTTAATGGAGCATACTATTCACAAATGTAAGGTTACGTAACTAATTATCCCAAAACATCTGGTGATAGGAAGCTAAATAAAATTTAGGGTCCTTATGTATACATACCATCATTTACTTCAGTATTAGGGGCCCCAGATTAAGTCATAGCCAAGCCCAGACTGCTAAAGAACAATACTAACTGCTTGACATGGAAAAGAGGGAGATAAACTGGTGGAGGCGGGTGTATTACTTTAAATGACCCGGGTCTAGTAGCTACTTTAGCTTCTTTGCTTGTAAGTTTCACTTTGGATTATGTGTCTGTTCTTATGCACAGTTTTGGAAAAATACCAAGTCGGATAACATATACTGAGAAAACTAAAGTGCAGTGGGAATAGAAAATTGAGTAGAGGAAGAAGGAAAAGTGAACCAGAGCAATTCTTTTGTTTCCAAATATTTACTGGACTCCCGACAATATACTCCTCATAATGAGCAAGTAATACTATCAAAATCTCTTAAGACCTCTTTAAGTTTGCTATCAATCCATTAGTCAGCATTCTCTGGTTAAAGTACTTAATCAGTTCTGAATCTACTTGAATATGTTGAGGACTTCCGGGAAGATGGCGGTGTGAGCAGGGTGGCAGAAATCTCCTCCCAACACTATATTTATCTACGAAAACACAGCAAATACATCTATTCCTAAAAAACAGACGAGAATACACAGGAAAGGGCACAGCGTGCAGCTGCACCCGAGAGGACTCGGCACCCCAAGAGGTGGGTAAGATACGGAGCCGCGACCCGGCGGGACCCGAGCACTCCCCCACCCCAGCGCACCGGCGTGAGGAGAGGAGTCAGAGCCGGGAGGGAGTGGAAGCACACCCCACGGAGTAGCCAGCCCCGGTGATCTGAGCGGATAGCGCTGACCCACATTGCGCAGTGCAGCGGAGATTGGAAAGACAGAGGGGCAGGATCTGAGCAGGGAACATGCCAGAGTGCTTGCAGCCAGCTCCCGGGAAAAAAAAAAAGCACGCTTTCTTCAGCGGTCTTAAAGAGACAGGAGCCAGGCGGAGGAGCTGGTTCGCCCCAGCACACTCAGCCCAGCAAGCTGGGAGTCCTGGGGAGTTTCAGACTCCTTAGCTGGCGACGGGGGAAGCGTAGCCAAACTTACACTTCTCACTGAGATCAACAGCCTCCTATTCGTTCCCAACCCTGCCAGAGCGATAAAGGGCCCTGCGGAGTGGCGCAGCCACAGCTGTGGAATAGTGGGGCCACCTACAGCATTCCCACAGAATCTACATCTGGTGGGCGTTTTTTTTTTTTTTCTTTGTTTTTTGTTTTGTTTTTGTTTTTTCTTTTCTTTCTTTTTTTCCCTTTATTTCTTTCTTTCTTCTTTTGTTCTTTTTTTTCTCTTTTTAAAGTCTTAAAGAGCCCAGCTGACATACGTGGCAACTAACAGTGACCAATTCTATAGCCATGAAAAGACAGAGGAATAGGGTTCAGACCAAAATCAACCAGATAACCCCAGAGAGGGAGTCGGAAGGGATGGAAATGCACAGGCTCCCTGAAAAAGAATTCAGAATAAAAGTCATAACCATGCTGATGGACCTACAGAGAAATGTGCAAGAGCTGAGGGAGGAAGTGAGGGAAATGAGGAAAGACAATACAGAAATCAGACAAGCGATCGACGGGCTTAACAGCAGAATGGATGAGATGCGAGAGACTGTTAATGGAATAGAAAACAGAGAACAGGAGTACAGAGCAGCTGAGGCAGAGAGAGATAAAAGGATTTCTAGGAATGAAAGAATATTAAGAGAACTGTGTGACCAATCCAAACGGAACAATATTAGCATTATAGGAGTACCAGAGGAAAAAAAAAAAAAAAAAGGGATAGAAAGTGTCTTTGAAGAAATAATTGCTGAAAACTTTCCCTCCCTGGGGAAGGAAGTAGTCTCGCAGTCCACCGAAGCACATAGATCTCCCAACACAAGGGACCCAAGGAAGACAACACCAAGACACATAATAATTAAGATGGCAAAGATCAAAGATAAAGACAGGGTATTAAAGGCAGCTAGAGAGAGAAAAAGATCACCTACAAAGGAAAACCCATCAGACTATCATCAGACTTCTCAACAGAAACCTTACAGGCCAGAAGAGAATGGCATGATATATTTAACGTTATGAAACAGAAGGGCCTCGAACCAAGAATATTGTATCCAGCACGATTATCATTTAAATATGATGGAGGGATTAAACAATTTCCAGACAAACGAAAGTTGAGAGAGTTTGCCTCTCATAAACCACCACTACAGGATATCTTAAATGGACTGCTCTAGATGGAAGCACACCTAAGGCTAAAAAGATGTCACCAGAGAAAATAAAATCATAGCAAAGAAAGCAGACCATCCAAATACTAACTAAAGGCAAAGAATAAAACACCTATTATAGAAAGAATGGAGGAGGAGGAATAAGAAGGGAGAGAAATAAAGAAACATCAGACTGTGTTTACAATAACTTAACAAGAAAGTTAAGTTAGATTGTTAGATAGTAAAGAAGCAACCCTTGAACCCTTGGTAACCACGAATCTAAAGCCAGCAATGGCAATAAGTACATATCTATCAATAATCACCCTAAATGTAAATGGACTGAATGCACCAATCAAAATATACAGAGTAACAGAATGGATAAAAGCAAGACCCATCTATCTGCTGCTTAGAAGAGACTCACCTCAAATCCAAAGATATACACAGACTAAAAGTGAAGGGATGGAAAAAGATATTTCATGCAAACAACAAAGAGAAAAAAGCAGGTGTTGCAGTACTTGTATCAGACAAAATAGACTTCAAAACGAAGAAAGTAGCAAAAGATAAAGAAGGACATTACATAATGATAAAGGGGTCAGTCCAACAAGAAGATATAACCATTATAAATATACATGCACCCAACACAGGAGTGCCAGCATATGTGAGACAAATACTAACAGAATTAAAGGAGGAAATAGACAGCAATGCATTCATCTTAGGAGATTTCAACACACCACTCACTCCAGAGGACAGATCAACCAGACAGAAAATAAGTAAAGACACAGAGGCACTGAACAACACACTGGAACAGATGGACCTAACAGACATCTACAGAACTCTACACCCAAAAGCAACAGGATACACATTTTTCTCAAGTGCACATGGAACATTTTCCAGAATAGACCACATACTAGGCCACAAAAAGAACCTCAGTAATTTCAAAAATATTGAAATCCAACCAACCAACTTCTCAGATCACCAAGGTATAAAACTAGAAATAAATTTTAGAAAGAAATCAAAAAGGCTCACAAATACATGGAGACTTAACAACACTCTCCTAATTAATCAATGGGTTAACGACCAAATCAAAACAGAAATCAAAGAATATATGGAGACTAACGACAACAACAACACAAAGCCACAACTTCTGTGGGACGCAGCAAAGGCAGTTCTAAGAGGAAAGTATATTGCAATCCCGGCCTATTTAAAGAAGGAAGAACATTTCCAAATGAATAGTCTAAAGACACAATTACTGAAATTGGAAAAAGAAGAACAAATGAGGCCCAAAGTCACCAGAAGGAAGGACATAATAAAGATCAGAGAAGAAATAAATAAAATTGAGAAGAATAAAGCAATAGAACAAATCAATGAAACCAAGAGCTGATTCTTTGAAAAAATAAACAAAATAGATAAACCCCTAGCCAGACTCATTAAGAGAAAAAGAGAATCTACACACATAAACACAATCAGAAATGAGAAAGGAAAAATCACAACGGACCCAACAGAAATACAAAGAATTGTAAGAGAATATTATGAGAATCTATATGCTAACAAGCTGGAAAACATAGAAGAAATGGACAACTTCTTAGGAAAATACAACCTTCCAAGACTGACCAAGCAAGAAACAGAAAAAAAAAACAGACCAATCACCAGCAACGAAATCGAACTGATAATCAAAAAACTACCCAAGAACAAAACCCCCGGGCCTGATGGATTCACCTCTGAATTCTACCAGACATATAGAGAAGAAATAACACCCATTCTCCTTAAAGTTTTCCAAAAAATAGAAGAAGAGGGAATACTTCCAAACTCATTCTATGAAGCCAGCATCACTCTAATACCAAAACCGGGCAAAGATCTCACCAAAAAAGAAAATTACAGACCAATACCCTGATGAACGTAGATGCAAAAATACTCAACAAAATATTAGCAAACCGAATTCAAAAATACATCAAGAGGATCATACACCATGATCAAGTGGGATTCATCCCAGGGATGCAAGGATGGTACAACATTCGAAAATCCATCAACATCATCCACCACATCAACAAAAAGAAGAACAAAAACCACATGATCAGATCCATAGATGCTGAAAAAGCATTTGACAAAATTCAGCATCCATTCCTGATTAAAACTCTCAACAAAATGAGTATAGATGGCAAGTACATCAACATCATAAAGGCTATATATGACAAACCACAGCTAAGATCATACTTAACGGTGAGACACTGAAAGCTTTTCATCTAAGATCAGGAATAAAACGGATGCCCACTTTCTGCACTGTTATTCAACATAGTACTGGAGGTCCTAGCCACAGCAATCAGACAAAACAAAGATATACAAGGCATCCAGATTGGTAAAGAAGAAGTCAAATTTCACTATTTGCAGATGACATGATACTGTACATAAAAAACCCTAAAGACTCCATTCCAAAACTACTAGAATTAATATCTGAATTCAGCAAAGTTGCAGGATACAAAATTAACACACAGAAATCTGTTGCTTTCCTATACACTAATGATAAACTAACAGAAAGAGAAATCAGAAAAACAATTCCATTCACAATTGCATCAAAAAGAATAAAATACCTAGGAATAAACCTAACGAAGGAAGTGAAAGACCTGTACTCTGAAAACTACAAGACACTCCTAAGAGAAATTAAAGAGGACACTAACAAATGGAAATGCATCCTATGCTCTTGGTTAGGAAGAATAAATATTGTCAAAATGGCTATACTACCTAAAGCAATCTACAGATTCAATGCAATCCCTATCAAACTACCAACAGCTTTCTTCAATGAACTGGAACAAATAATTCTAAAATTCATATGGAACCACAAAAGACCCCGAATAGCCAAAGCAATCCTGAGAAGGAGGAATAAAACAGGGGGAATTACACTCCCTGACTTCAAGCTCTACTACAAAGCCACAGTAATCAAGACAATTTGGTATTGGCACAAAAACAGACCCACAGACCAGTGGAACAGAATAGAAAATCGAAACATTAACCCAAACATATACAGTCAATTAATATTTGATAAAAGTGCCTTGGATATACAATGGGGAGATGACAGCCTCTTCAGCAGCTGGTGTTGGAAAAGCTGGACAGCTACATGTAAGAGAATGAAACTGGACTACTGTCTCGCCCCATACACAAAGGTAAACTCAAGGTGGATCAAAGACCTGAATGTAAGTCATGAAACCATAAAACTCTTAGAAAAACACATAGGCAAATATCTCTTGGACATAAACATGAGCAACTTCTTCATGAGCATATCTCCCCGGGCAAGGGAAACAAAAGCAAAAATGAACAAGTGGGACTATATCAAGCTTAAAAGCTTCTGTACAGCAAAGGACACCATCAGTAGAACAAAAAGACATCCTACAGTATGGGAGAATATATTCATAAAAAACGTATCTGATAAAGGGTTGACATCCAAAATATATAAAGAACTCATGTACCTTATCAAACAGAAAGCAAATAATCCAATTAAGAAATGGGCAGAGGACATGAATAGAGACTTCTCTAAAGAAGAAATTCAGATGGCCAACAGGCACATGAAAAGATGCTCCACATCGCTAATCATCAGAGAAATGGAGATTAAAACCACAATGAGATATCACCTCACACCAGTGAGGATGGCCAACATCCAAAACACAAGCAACAACAAATGTTGGCGAGGATGTGGAGAAAAGGGAACCCTCCTACACTGCTGGTGGGACTGCAAATTAGTTCAACCATTGTGGAAAACAGTATGGAGGTTCCTCAAAAAACTCAAAATAGAAATACCATTTGACCCTGAAATTCCACTCCTAGGAATTTACCCTAAGAATGCAGCAGCCCAATTTGAAAAGGACAGATGCACCCCTATGTTTATCGCAGCACTATTTACAATAGCCAAGAAATGGAAGCAAACTAAGTGTCCATCAGTAGATGAATGGATAAAGAGGAGGTGGTACATATACACAATGGAATATTAATCAGCCATAAGAAGAAAACAAATCCTACCATTTGCAACAACATGGATGGAGCTAGAGGGTATTATGCTCAGTGAAATAAGCCAAGCCGAAAAAGACAAGTATCAAATGATTTCACTCATATGTGGAGTATAAGAACCAAGAAAAAATACTGAAGGAACAAAACAGCAGCAGACTCACAGAACCCAAGAATGGACTAATAGTTACCAAAGGGAAAGGGACTGGGGAAAATGGGCGGGAAGGGAGGGATAAGAGGGAAAAAGGGGCATTAAGATAAGCAGATGTAATGTTGGGGGGGCACGGGGAGGGCAGTACAACTCAGAGAAGACAAGTAGTGACTCTATAGCATCTTACTACGCTGATGGACAGTGACTGTAATGGAGTTGGTGGGGGGGACCTGATGAAGGGGTAGTTTAATAACCGTAATATTGCACATGTAATTGTAGACTAATGATAATAAAATAAATTATATTAAAAATAAATAAATAAATAATAAAAAATAAATACTTGAATATGTTTCCACAGTATTATCTTTAGTATTTTGTCATATATTTGTCTGAAATCAAGAATATCAAACCCTATCTGCCCCCTTCATTTATCGATCCAATTTTGGCATGGCTTATTTTGAATCTTCCATTGTGAGGTCACATTAACTGTTGCTTTGTGTTTTAAATGCTCATAGACACATCAGTCTTAGGTGAATTGAGTAGTCTATGTCCCTTTTCCCCCATATCCAAGAAATTAAAACATTAATAGCTCATAATTTGGGGGACCCATCTTCTCTCAGGTCATGATATTTAGAAAAAAATCTCTCATTTCGAATCTTACATTGCTTTTGCCATTCTGTACCAGTCTACAAAGATTACTGAACATAGTTCACAGACCAGTCATGCAAATTTTGGGGGGTGGGAATGGAATGGAACAGATCGTTCTAAAAGAATAAGCTTTCTTTCTTCATACTGTCTTCTTGAATCCTCATGATTGAATCTCCTTCTTCTCCTAACCTACACTCATTACTGTGGGTAAAATTGCAATATTTCCAGAATCTCTCCCCTGGCTTTAGTGCATCTGTATATCAATAGGTGTCTCAAGGGGTGGAGAGAGGTGGTCCTACATATCAATAGGTAATTACAAGGGCATGCAAGGGTTTATTTGGACCAGAGAGGTTGGGTGAAGCTCTCTTCTGCTGCAGCTGGGTCAAGAGAGAGACAGGGACAACTGCTTCTAAGAAATAAAAGGATTTCTTAACTTTATTTCTCCCTTTGACTGATTTCAGTTTTAGAGTATTTTGCCCAGGAATTTTTACCCCCAGAGTTACAAAAAGTCACACAATTTGTAAGCCACTTTTAAATCAATAAATGTATCAACATCTAGACCATATTGAAAATTGTGAGTAAATATACCTTGAGAATCAAGCCTCCATATTAGGAACCAAGATATTAATCATACATATTTTTACATTGAAAACTCTGAAAAATCATCAACCAAAGCAATTACAATTATTAAATTATTAAAATAAAAGGTATACACAATACCAATTGCTAGAATGGATGCAGAGGGACTGAACTGTCATTCATTGCTGCTCTTGAAAATGCCAAAAGATACAATACAGCCTCTCTGAAAAAGTCTGCCTCTTTCCTTCAAAGCTAACGTGATCACACAGAGCTTGTTAAATCACTTCAGGAGGCTTCTGGTACATAATCTAACATTTCTTTCTCATGTATCACAAAATGTCTAATGGTCGTTGCTGCCAACATCCTTATTAATTTTATTGAAATAACTGAGTCCTTCTTATTGATTAAAAGTGAGTTTAGATTAGTCTCATTTCATTTCAGTTAAGATTGATAAAAGAATTTGCAAATAAGTTTTATCTGGTACCACTCTCACTAAAGCTTGCCCCATCTGTTTTAATGTCATCTATATCCTTTATTTGACTGTGTGATAAGCTCCTTTAACATATCTAGACATATGTAAATCCCAACTCTCTCCCTTTAACTTGTCCTCTTTTTCTCAAGCACTAGAATCCAAGGAGCTGTGTGTTGCCTTCGCCTGCCAGCACACCCATCTGACTCAAATGTAAACTTGTCTGCCTGCTGACCATGCTGATCTCCAGCTCAAATGTGAATTTACCACAGGGTAATCTCTAAAATCTAAGAAATAAGTTACCTCTGCCGAGGTGTTTGATCTAAAAGATAGTGGTAGCTCAGTTTCCTTCCAACTCTAATATTCTATATTTGTAAAGGCTCTTTAGTTTTTTATTTAATGAAACTGATCAGCTTTCCTTCAAAAATCAGCTCTGGTTTCTGTAACCTCACCCATAATCAACTCACTTAAAAATAGCCCATAACTTTTTTGAGTGTGACACTAGAAAGGTTACCTCTCCTTTTGGAAAACCTTTTCAATGCCCAGTTGATGCCAGGGTTCTTGTTTGCAGAGTTGAAGAATGAACTTAGCAAACAGTCAAGGTAGGAGAGCCAGGGAAGAGGCTTTTATTGAGAGATACATTGAGAGGACAGAGCTCCTGGCTCATGCCAGGAGGGGACAAGAGAGCCTGGGGTGGTGTGTTGTCCAGGGGATTTATAGGCAGTTGAGGATTTTAGGGAGCTGATAAAGGACTTAGGGTGTGGACTTGTTAAAAGTGGCCTTAGGATGTTTGTCTTTGATGAGATATTAAATCCCTTTTAGCATGCTAAGGTGAATCTTACACATGATTACAAATAATAAGCATAATAAAAACATGGGCTACTTTCCTTTATCTGGGGAGTATCAACTAATCTCACTGAAGAATGACTCTAGAGCCCAATGTTTAACACAGAGTTTTGGTAGGGGATTTCCTTGCATGTAGTTACATCGTTCTGACTGTAAATATCTTGCCTTGCTTTTTCCGGAGGCCCTCACCCTACTCTGTCTTAAGCCCATGGTCCCTGTGTCACAGTGAAAATGGAAATTATGTGTTGTATTCATTTGTTGAAATCACAGTGATAACAAAGGAAGTGAGATGAATGCAAACAATGTAAAACTACTGAAAATTAAACATACTCCACTGAATAAAGTTATGGTTCTTAGGAGTAAGATGTTTCAGTAGAAATTGTGTTAGAATATAAAAGGAAGAGATGCTGCAAAGCTGATTTTATGTCAAATAGAAGTTCATGAGATCAGTGACTGAGCATAGAAAATGATGAACACCAAATGTGCTTTTATGAAATACACCAAAGAATTTTCTTTAAGTGCAGAATATTTAATGGATTGAGGGAATTATTGGCATGGCCACAGTGTAAGTAACAGGAATAAATAGTTTTGAAAGGGAATCTGCTATGTGTTTCAAAGAAAGAATATTATGTGACATCAGAAATAATTTAATGATTACTTTGATCTTAAATGGACTTTCTAGCCTCCTTCTATTTTCTTTATCATGCCTCATTCCCCAGTCATTTTATAATTTTTATAGTAACATAATGAAGCCTTTTCTATGTAGAACAAATAACTGTGTTGCCTGAATTTATATTTTCCTTTCTTTCAGTGTAGCAAACATAATCAAAGTAATCAAATTTTAAGAGGATTATTTTAGCATAATTGAGCTTTCACATGTGGCTATATTTCAAGAGGCACAAAGCTACACAGCATACACTAAATAGTGATGCTGGGTTTTGGCACAAAGCCATGGAAGGCACACTCAGAAAGTCCAGATCGTCTTCTGACTCACTGTGCCTCCATCCTTCTGCCGGCGGAGCTGGAAATCTTTATCTGCCTCTGCATCTGTATCTGCCCCACAGTGCCCGGCACTGTCTTCTCCGCTGACAAGAATACTGGAATGTATTGCCATTATTCCCAGTGATCTGTTCTATCTTTGGTATTGCCAACCCCTAGAAACTCTGTCTGGGTGTGTTAAAGTAACATTTAATGACCTACTTTGTCAGGATAAGTAGTTTGCCTATGAAAGACCTGTGTTTAAAGTGGAAAAATGAGTTAGGTCCATTTGTATCACTTTCAATGTAAGTCCAAAAACCCCAGGTAGCATTTGTTTGAAGAGTCATTTTAAAAGTTTGAGTTCAGAGTGGCACAATAATATTAAAGGTATGCTTTGTAATGTAAATCAGAAAAAAAACCCAGATGAGTAAGTACAAGAAGAGTGTGTCTAGATGAAAGTGTATTTAACATGTGTATTAGTTTGGGTTTCCTGGAAGAGGATGACCAATTGGATGCAGAAAGTGTCTGGCCGAGGGCCTTTGAGGTGTGCTTCTGTGCGAGAATGAGGAAGGCAGGCAGACAGTATGGGCGAGGCCAACCTGTGATGCCCTGCCGTGGAGGCCTCAGCTGATCCTACAGGAGGATCTCGGGAACCCAACTGCCCCCAGGAGTTCAGCATCTATTCAAAGTTCTGGAAGCAGAAAGGCATCAAAGTGAAGAGCATGGGCTCTGGAGCCAGACTACCTGGTTTAAATCTCATGCTTCCGTTTACAAATTAGTTAACCTCTCTGTGCCTGTTTCCTAGCTGTATAACTGGCATAATGATAATCCTGGCCTCCTGGGGTTATTGTGATGACTGAGTTGATGTAAATGAAGTTCTTAGCACAGTTTAAGCATTATATATAGAAGTGTGAGCTGCTATCGTTTTTAGTGGTTGCAGTATTGATTTCTCAATGGGAGAGCAAGCAGCAAATAGTCTTTACTCAGAATTACCCTAATATATGTTGGGTGGTGTGGATGATCACTCAAGGTAACATTTAATTCTAGCATCTTAAGTTTATTAAGTGTCATCACTTGATTTATTGGTGTAGGCAGGTGCTTGCATGAGTCATGACCATTCATGAGGCCACTGCTTGGGAGATATGCACAATTAAATTACCCATAGCATCTGGCACTTTAACCAGACACTGTCAGGACATTAGGGCTTTATATTTGTTCCTCTTACTTTTCTAATATCCCTACAGCTCATTAATTCTGGTAAAAGTATATTATTCCAGATGTGAGCATTTTAGATGAACATAAAAAATGCATAGTGAATTTAATGCCTTTTATTAATTGCATTATTTCACATGGATATTTATAGCATATATACATTAAAAACAATTGAACTCTATAATATACATCTTTATTTTTTTAAGTTATCAATTGTCCCCAAAATTAACTAACAAATATAAAGCAATTCAAACATGAAAACACTGATGGATATTTTACAACTTGATGAAATGTTTCCAAAATAATATCATTTAAATGAAAAGCCTAGAGAATTTTAATATGTGTACATTTACTAGTATAAGCACAAATAACATAGCTTGGGATTAGAAAGATTAAGAACAGAATAGGATATAAAACCAAGAAAGATGCTGTGTAACTACAATAATTCACTGTAAGATAAAAATTTCATTTCAAATGGATGAGGGTATGAGGGGGGAATTACTAAATAAATTGGGTTGGCAGTTTAGAGTCAAAAGCTAAATCTCTACATCTTTATACAATAAAACAATGAATTGATCATGGAGTAAAGGTTTTATTTTAAATTTAAAACAAATAGTGGAAAAATATATTAGAAGAGCTCTCCAATCTTGCATGGAGAAGGTCTTCTAAAGTACACTCATCAGAAGCTGCACAAGAAAAGATTTATTACTTTACATACTTGACTGTTAAAATTCTTCTGAGGACCAATACTCCCATCAACAAAAATTGAAGTAATGCAGGTAGCAGCGAAAGTACCATCTTGTTTGAGTTTCTACAGAGGGCTTCCAGTA
>JAVSCE010004043.1:0-74693 GCA_032199065.1 Smutsia gigantea | reverse complement strand
ATTATTTAGTATTAAGTAGCTACTATATGCCAGAAACTCTATTAATCACTTAAAGTAATACCTACTTCAAAAGGCAATAGATCTATATACATCTATATGGTCAAATGGTGCACTAATATGGACAAGGATGCCAAAATCATTCAGTGGAGAAGGAATAGTCTTCTTAATAAATGGTGTTGGGACAAGTGGATATTCATATGCAAAAAGAACAAATATGAAACCCCCACCTCACACCATATACAAAAGTTAACACAAAATGGATCACAGACCTAAATTTAAGAACTAAAACTATAACCTTAGAAGGAAACAGAAATAAATCTTTAGGACCCTGAATGACACAACGGCTTCTTACCTATGACACCAAAAGTACAAGCAAGAAAAGAAAATAACAGATAAACTGGACTTCATCCAAATGAAAAACCTTTGTGTTTCAAAGAAAATAAAAAGACAACCCATGGAATGGGAGAAAACATACTTGCAAATCATGATATCTGATAAGGGTCTAGCATCCGATAAGGGTCTAGCATCAGAACATATAAAGAATTTACAATTTAATAATAAAACAAATTTGAAAATTGACAGAAGATTTAAATAAACATTTCTCCAAAAAAGATATACACAAATGGCGGATAAGCACATGAAAAGATGCTCAACAACATTAGTCATTAGGGAAGTATAAATTAAAACTACAATGAGATACCAATTCACGCCCAGTACTATAGCTATAATAAACAAAACAGAAAAGAACAAGTGTTGGTGAGGATATGGGGGATTAGAAACCTCAGATGTTGCTGGCAGGAATGGTGTAGTCTCTGAGTATAAAGAGTTTGGCAGTCCCTCAAAACATTAAACATATAATTACCATATGACCCAGCAGTTCGTTTCCTAGGTATATACCTAAGAAATTGAAAACATATGTCCACAGAAAAACTTGCACATGAATGTTTATAGTAGTATTCATAATAGTTATAAAGTGGAAACAACCCAAATGTCTGTCAGTGGTTGAATGGATAAATAAAGTGTGGTATATTTTATTTAATACAATGAAATAGTATTTGACAATGAAAGGAACAAAGTACTGATATGTGCTACAACATGGATGAAGTTTGAAAACACTATTCTAAGTAAAAGAAGCCAGTCAAAAAAGATCACATACTGTATGATTCCATTTATATGTTCAGAACAGGCAACTTAATAGAGACAGAAAGTAGATTCATGGTTGATTAGGGCTAGAGAGTATAGTGGATTGAGGGAGACACCTAACGTGTATGGGATTTCTTTTTGGGGAGATAAAGGTGTTCTAAAATTGATTTGTGGTGATGACTATACAATTCTGTATGCTATAAACCCCTGAAATGTACACTTTAAATGGGTGAATAGTATGGTATAAGAATTATATTTCAAGAATTCTAATATGTCTTTTAATTTGTAATAAAAGCTAAACAGAGGCTGCAAACTAGTAGGCTATGGGTAGCATTTGCCTTGCAACAGATGTTTTACAGGGACTAATAAAATGCTGAGCAAACATTAAACAATTGCCAGTCCAGTATATAAAATCCAAATTTCTATTTTTTCTTGAAAATCAGATCCAGAAGATTTAACAAAAACTTTTAGAACTGGAAGAGAAACATGAAAGAAAATGATCTTCAAATGCTTGAAATGATATTTCTTCAGGGATTCAAAGTAGGACCAGTCTAAGTTACTGGAGTTACTCATTAAAAGTGATGGAAAACTAATACTTGGAGCTGTCTTAAATGAAATGGGTTATTTTTGGAAATAATATGCTTCCTATCACTAGTATGAAACACTGATACATACCAGAACATGAATGATCTTCACAGAAAATAGGTTAGTGGTTGCCAGGGGCTGGGGAAAGAGGGGAATTGGGAGTGATTACTAATAGCTATGGGATTTTTTGGGGGGTAATGGGAATTTTCTGGAATTAAACAGTGTTGATGGTTGCATAGCATTGTGAATAGCCTTAACTGTGCACCTTAAAATAGTTAAAATGGTAAATTTTATATTATGTGAATTTTATCTCAATTAAAAAAGAAAAAGGTAGGACCAAATGCAGTCATCCTTATTAATTGCTTAGGATATTATGATGCACATAGTGAGAAAGGTTAGCCATTATTATCAATTTCATTTGATGATAAAGTTATGAGGCACAGAGACGGGTTAAATTTTTTTGGTCAAGACAAAGACAAAGGCTATGATGAGGCACCACCAGGATAGGTCTCCACTCTTGCTTGGCCCTAAAACTGTATAAAAGTTCACTGGTAGTGACAGAAGGTTATAGAAAACACTGGGCCCAACTGACTAAGCTACACTACCAGAACAGGCAGACCACTAGTAGGCTTGAATCTGCCAACAACGGAGACTGCTTTTCTAATCACAAATTACAGACTAAGTGAAGAAAGAAGTTTCCCCCAAATTCTGCCCTTAAGGCTACCCTAGGAAGAACTGACACTAAATTTTCTGCATTCAGGGACTTTGTCCTAAAACTTCTTGGCATTCATGTGACTGATACACAACTTCAGATTTCTGCATACCCAGAACCATGCTCAATACACATAGCCCTCCTTCACATCTCCAGACTGAGGCTCCTGGCTTAACAGGCAGGTTTGGAAGAAATGATCTTGAAGAAAGCAGACTTCACTGTCAAGGGGCCTTATGTGCCTTTGGCCTACCTAGTTAGATCCTTTCCCCTCAGAGCCCACCCAACCCTAGCAACTCAGGGGCAGAGGAAAAAATCATCCAGTTAGTTTCTGGATGGCTTCAAGCAATAGGAAGGCTCACTCAATTGTCAGAGCCCCCATTTACTTAAACCAGGGGTTTAAACTTTCTTAGGGAAAGAATACCAGTATTTACTATACACAGGGCACTTAATTGGTTGGCCTTATATATATTAGAACTTGTTCAGTTCACCCACCATTGTAAGGTGTACTTTATCACTATCTTCCTTCCCAGATGTGGAAATAAGATAAGTGATTTGTTTTAGGTCACTAAACAAAAGACAGCCCACAGATTCAACTGTTTTTCAGGTTCCATGTCCTTTGGATTACACCACAATATCCTTACAAGGATCTCCAAAGTGTGAGAAATATCCCTTTCTTAGATTAAAACAAAAGACTGTAAGAATTAAGAGTAGATTCTGAAATTTTCTTATGTTGATAGATAGTAGCTGTACTAGTGGAGGTGAAGATTTAATATGGGAAATTGTTAAACCACTCTGTTGTTCACTTAAAACTAAGACTATATATCAATTTAAAAAAATTAGGTTCTGAAAAAAACTTTGGCCTGATTACTAACCATACTAGTTATGTGACCCTGGGAAATCATTTAACCTCATTAACTCTCAGTTACTTCTTCTGTAATACACGGATATTACTGTATTATTGTTTTTTGTCTGCCCACTATCCATTTCCCTTTCCTAATAACACTCTGCTTTCTTTTTAAAAATGCTTTTTTTCTTACTAGTAAAGTGTGGGAATGTGACTCAAGCTAATCTAGCCTGACATTCTCTCCCTAGGATTTAAAGCTTGAGTGGAGGGAGAAAGAAGCCAAACATGGCTAGGGTTTACTTATCCCAGCAATAGCACCTAAGCAGCCAGTCCTGGCTTCAAGACCATTTCTGTGGTCTATTACTGCTGTCCCAGTTCTCTGCAGCTGCTCTAGTTCCCAAGGCAGATTTTCTAGCCTTCACACCCAATCTGTGAGCGCCTAACATTCTTTTAATGAATTCCCTTTTATCTACATTAGCCGGTGACTTTGTTCTTACAACCAATGAACTCCAAATGAAATACTGCCTTATCAGGTTATTGACAGGCTAGAGTGGAATTCAACAGATATGTTGATACATGATCATTATAAGCAAATTCAATACAGACCTAAACCAACAGATAAGCATGGTCATGTTATAAATATGGCACAAATGGCATATAAGAAAAATGGGCCTGTTGATCACCTCCCAGGCCACCTCCTCGCTAGACTATTCTATAGTATAAAATCCCACATCCTAAATAGAAAGCCACCTTAACATACCTGACATGGGTCTTCACTACCCATATTCCAGGAAATGCCTCATGAGTTTCCAATCACCTGAAAATGGAGAAGTAAGAGATCAGTCTTTTGAAGTAGTTTTCAAGACATACAAAATAAAAGATAGAGATCCTGCATGCAGTTTACACATTACAGGAGAGAAACATGCAATTTTAAAGAAATTCTAAGTAACATTTCATTGTGAATATCAATATGGGGACCTCTGGGGCTCATCCTTGTACATTTTAAAACAGCTGAGCAGAAAGCTTTACTCTGGGGAGCAGCAGGTCTAATCTACAGTCATTGAAATTTTACAATGTGTCATTTAAGCTGTCAGAATTTGTGCCCAGGTTACATTACAGTTCACTTGTGATGGGCAGGATTATTAAGAGTTATGGCTAATTTATGCGGCAACATATGGTTTTTCTTTTTACAGCTATTTTTATTAAACAAGTTTTGCAAAGGTTTAACATTAAAATTAACAGCTAAAGAATTGTTTATGCAAGTTGCTGTCACAGTTTATGTAAAAGAGAAATATGTGCTATTAAAATCAGACATTTAGGTTACCTTTGGTTTTTTGCGATGCATGTTAGCTTTACACATCCTGATTCTCTTGCGATAATTTTCCTTTAAAAAGGGGGGTATAGAGTGATCTCTTTTCATCAAAACAAGACATAATGCCCTGAAAGCTGACTTCAAACCATGGTTGAAAATTCAGTTATTTACACTTTATCACAATCTACAAATACATTTTTTTTGTTGGTGTGTTTTAAAAAGAAAAAAAATGTCCATCATGCACTGCTGCAGGCTGCTTGGTACTTCATACAAGAGGATTTTTCACCCCCGAGCAGTTTAGGTGGCTTCCTTATGGAAGGCATGAGAAGTAATGTAGAGGAATGGACAGAGGGCCAACTAATGTTGTCATTTCCTCTCTTGGTCTCTCAGGAGGGAGTTCAGAACCAGCTTATCATGCTAGAACCTGCCCCAGCCCAGCTGATTTATTAACAGCATTTCTGGGATTGGAAGGGAAACTACTAAGGGCACCCAGGATTTGCTGAACTGTCGTATCTAAAGGCAGGGCTATCCCTTTCCAAACTCACAGAGATTATTTGTTGTCACTCTTAGGGCCACCTAGGGGCTCTACAGAAGGTACAAAATAGGGTGGCTGGCACTTTAAATATTGAAGTGTATGTATGGAAACCAATTCAAGTTTCAGCTCAGTTGGGTTTTTCTCTCTAGAAATTAGAGCTTGTGATAGGATTGGATAAGACTGCTTTCAACAACTTCCAGGGGGTGAAAAAGCTTTGGTTATTTTTAAACTAAAACTTAACAACTCGATAAACTTTTTTTTGGTAAACTTAAAATAAAATACCCCCCACCACTTTTAAGAATGTCTCCAACTTTTAACAAGCCCATTAACTTTAGAATTAATTTAAGTTTATTTGAAAGAGAAAACTATTTTATTGTCCACCCAAAAAAATGACAATTCATCACATTTACTTTGATTAAAAAAGGACTAAACTTTATTGACAAACTGCTGCAGACATTTTGACATAAGTTTAAGCTACCTATTTAGGCAGACTTACACATGTAGCATTTAATCTTCCAAGAACAAAATGGGAGGACAGTACAAATCCAATTAGGACTTTAACTTATGTACAAAGTGGATTTTGATTCCTTTTTCATTCAGCTGCAGTGTCCCTTTTTATATCATGCTAGTGTTGAGACATACTTGACTAACTACCTTAAGAACAGTTCAATATTGACAACTGTCAACTTAGAAAATCATCAGCTTTGGCCCCAATGTCCAAGTGAGCTTTTCATGGAGTGCAGAATCTCAGATGGACAAAATACTTTTGTCTTTTTAAATACTGAAATTTTAATTATTAGTACTATTATTGAAAGATTCTTAGTGGCTAAAAAGCTCGGCATCAAATTCAACTCAGGTGGCCAGCCCCTCTCCCAGAATCAACCTTTTCAAAACCTACTTCCCGCTAAGTATCTCTCAACACTGTATGCCTGGGGCTAGATTTCAAAACCCACATAATGAAAAAGTCAGTTTTACAAACCTAATTTTGTTTTTTTTTAATCAATTAATGTTAAAAATTGCATCAACTATTTAATTCATGAGTATCTTTCATATTAAAATTTAACTTAAGATTCAACCGCCATGTGTTTTTAAAGGAAACATTTTAGAGACGTCTGAGCTCACTTTTACATAGTGGCACCTACTGCCGTTAACGTTTTGTGATTTTAAATCTTAAACAGCCCTGAATTTTGAAATGTAGCCTAGTTTGGGATTCTGCAACTACAACTTTACGGGATGCCTCAAATCAAAACTAAGAGAAAGTTAACAAGCCTTAACTTCAGAACCTTTAAGCAAGCAATGTCACTTTTGAAACTAACAGGTTTGTGGTGTTTTTTTTACTCAACTTCCTTTTTTTTATTATAAAAGGTACATTTCTGTTTATATTTAAACAACAAAGAAAAAAAGCATCTACACACTTAAAAAATTAATTCAATATTCCTAAATCTATTTTAACTCATTTTAAAATACTACATACAGAAGCCAGAATGCAGAGTTAAGAATGGAGTAAGGTGGGGAGAAGAAGGGGACCACGAAGAAAAACACTTAGACAATTACTTGTCTGTTGTGGGTAAAGCAACAGGAATCCTGGGAGATACAAGAAATCAGTAACAACTTTGCTCATAACTGATATTTTCCCCTCATGTTTGTTTTTAATAACGTCCATATGGGTGCTCTCTGTATGCTCCCTTCACCGGCCTAGCTGGAGGGGCCTTCAGTGACGGCCTGGTCCCATTCCAGTCGTCTTGGCCTGTGAGGAAAGCAAAAACAGTTTATAAACTATGCACCAGTGGCATTTTGGGATGAGCAGGGGTAGGTCACATGGTAAATACCACCAAAAACACTGCTTTGCTTCTAATGTCTTGCCTACTCTTGGTGGTCCTTGCGTTTTTTAGCTCTGCTTTGCGCTTCTGAGCAGCTTAGGCAATTTCCCAACTGTAAGGCAGTTTTGAGTGGATGGACAGAAGGCAGCAGCTCAGAAAAGGCCTGGAGTAATCTCCAGCAAAGAGGCTTTCTACAGGCAACATAGTCACTACTTCAGCCCCCAAACCTAGACGAACCCAACACTGCTTGAGACAGTGAAGAAATCAGTCTCAACAGGTCTGTAATACCCTTTTGGTTCCCAAAGCAATTTAGCACACAGCCTTAAGTAGTAAGGGGACAGTTTCTGGAAGTCTTTTAGATTGGAAGCAGGAGCACCCTTTGCATGCAATAACAAGCCAGGTTTCCCTGTGGGGAAGTGTCCTCTGGTTCTCTGGAAGAAGCAAGGGCCACATTTCATAAGGTGTGCCCACCACCAGCAAGGAGCTGTTCCTCTACTCTGGCAGAGGCAAGCACAATCAAATGTGTTTACAGCACTGATTGGGAGAATTCACCATCTCCTTTCTTATGCCAACAGTCCAGAGAAACCAGGCAACATGGATGACATCCTCAAATGGTTTTCCTTTGTGACTGGGAAAAGCCCAAGGGAGATGATCACTTACTTCTAGGGCTGACCTTTTATGAAAATAAGTTGTGTTTATAAGCTTATTCTCCCTACTCAGCCCCATACTTTACACACGCCAGTTCATTCCTGAAGTATTTCTCGAGGGGCCTGCATTCACAAACATCAGCCTCCATTACCATAGGTCTAAAACCCCTATCTGGATCTAAAGCCCACAGAACCCTATCTAAGTCTGTTTATATCCCTAGTATAATAGATATGTCCATCACTTTCCAAGTGGCTTCTGGTTACTAGTAAGACAGTTTATTTTCTTAATTCTGTTTTTATAAAGGCAAAAGTCAGAACAGATTAACTGTGGCAACATCATACTAGGAGTACAAGGAGCAGCCTGCCTCTTTCAGTCCAGTCTTTTCTCAGGCTAAAGAGAAATGTAATTTAGTCAAACACATACAGAGGCCCCATTGTGCTGCCTCATGGAGGGAGGGAAATGCCTTGGGGCAATCATACTGCCCTTCTAAATAGTGGTATAGGAGCAGAGAAGTGCAGTGGTACTGATGGCAGCTGTCCAGTATCATTTAGCTAGAACTGGTAAAAACTGTTTCCCTGGGCAAGCAGCTGATACTGACACATTGTGCTGAGGAGTTAAGCTCAGCTTGTCTGTGGGAGGCCTGAAGAGGCTTCTCCTTTTAAGCTGGGTGTAAAGGGAGACTGTCAACTAGTACCTTAAAGTGAACTGTCAACTGCTGAGCCCCTTGTCAAGGACTCTGGAATTCCCTCAGGTATGCTGAAATATTTCACATTTAAAGGCTTCCCTCTCTGCATCCACAGCCACATGGTACTCCCTCTGGGGCCCATTAACACAGGGCCATAATTGGCTCTTGAGGACACTCCTGAGCAATGTGTTTTCAACCAAACCTCAGGGAAGGCAGTTTAGCCCTACTGCCATTCCAGCCTCTATAATTCTCTTGGGATCAAGGACTGGGCTGAGATGTCTCTAAGCCAATAAGGAGCTTGGTGCCAGTGCTGCCCTGAATTGGCAGCCCCTACAGCTTCTGATTCTGAATCTAACAAGCACTTTTCTTGCCCCCACCCTGCTCTGACTAGCTATTTGCCACCTAGGTCCCTCTGAGCTAGCATTTCTTTTACAATGAGATTGTTTTCCATGAGATTCAAAATTGTTTTTATAAATGAGGTGTGACAGAGCATAAAGTTGGATATGATTAGGTTCTTGTTATCTACCAGTATAGCCTAGATATCAGCAGTAAAGGCCTAGTGATTTCTTGGCCTAAAGTAGAAAAAAGTTAACATCAGCTTAAAAGTCTGCTGCTCCAACCAGGCCAAGCTGGATCCAGGCCCCAGTTTAAGACATTGGCTTAGCCTTCCAAGAGTAACAGTAGCCCCTTTTTACTTGAATAGTCCTCTTTCCATCACACACTCCAAAATTTAAGTAAGACCAGGACTCCTATTGTCACATCTACCGACATCTTGGCCTTCTAAGGTTTCTCTTTAGGTGTGTGACTGACTCCTTGTAACTCAGTCACCAGCATTCTCCCAGGCACTTACTTGCACATTCTGCCCCACCATAGAAATAAAGACATACCATAAGCTTCATAAGAGTCTTGAACCTCCCCATGTCCATAGTCATAATATTCTGAGTCCCTGAAAGCCAAAGATAGAGTATTAGAGAGCCACAGAGTAACTATGTTTCAGCTTCACCTTTCTCCCAAATCCTTCCATTCTTTCAGTCATTTTACTGTGTGCATAAGACAGAAAATGCTCATTATGTCCCATCTCCAAACCTCAAAATATCTCCAAGACATGTATCACTATGTTCTCATAAAAAAATTGTGGCAACTACAGCAAAGAAAAATGGATGCCACACAATTTAAACTGAAAAAGCATAATCCAAAAGTGACCATCTCAACCATAGTGCACATACACATGGATTCATAGGGCTCACTGGACGAGAACAACAAACATGAAAGGAACTGTTATATTTCTACTGTAGAATTAGGAGATACTTTTTCACTCAGTCACAGGTAAGACACATACACACACAAAAAACGTTTAAGTGCAGAAACAAACCTGAGTTTGGCAGTGGGAGTCTAGTTCCTTTTAAACTTTTATGTAATGTTAATGTGGCTGTGATATTTTTAAAATAATAAATCAAAATAACTTAAAGGTATTTTCCCCTTTGTCTCCATACAGTCACAGCTCAGAAATTTTTCAGTCACTATTCCCAGATTCTACACTATAATTTAAGATTCAGTTACCCAACCTTGCTTATCTAAGTATATGCCTTACACATAACAAAAGCTGAGGAGATAACTTCAAAAAGTGAGCTATACTTCTCTCTAGATTTGTGCTGCCTCAATCTCTCAGTTCCTCCAGCTCCCTCCATCCATCTCTAGAACATGAAACAACACTTCTATTGCTTGACTCACCCTTGGCTCTGGCTGTAATAGCCTTCGTAGCCTTCATAACTCTGTTCTGCATATGTATCATCATATCCCTAGAACAAATAATATAAAATAGTCAGAAACACACAGAGTAGCGATGGTAATTATATCCCATCATATGGCAGGCTTCTGTAAGGCATGAGAACATGGAATTTCCCTCCCAAATGTTAATACCCATTGTGGAACAGTCAAAAGGGAAAGCGTTATTTGTGAAACAAAACAATCAACCAACCAACCAACCAACCAAAAAAAAAAATTCCCTTCAAGTGTGGGCAAGAAATAAGGTCCAAAGCTGAACTTTAGTATTATCAGTAATTGTAGTGGGAGACCCCTTAGCAAAGCACTGTACATTAACGCACAGTCAGTTTAATCTACACACATAAACTATGCTTAAAATGAAAAAATCTCATAGTTTAACACTGACTGCAAAAGAGGGCAGATTCTAAATCTTACAGGCAGTCCCCGCCACCTACATCAAGGGCCAAGGCCCTGTCATTCAACATCCTTTGGCAACCTTCTAGACGTTGGGAAATAGCGCATTGTTCAAACTTCTTACATATTCTTCATATGTTTCTGGTGCAGGGGGTGGAGGCAAAGGTATTCTCTGGATGCCTGCTGTCCGTGCTCTTGGTGCTGGAGCACCCCTCACAGTAGGTGGGGGTGGCACTCCTCGAGTCACAGTGGCACCTCTGGTGATGGCTCCTCTCACTGGTGTACCACGCACCAAAGCCCCCCGAGGTGGTCCAACACCACGGCCCCTGCAAAAAGAAAATTTATTTTAAATGGAGCTTTTTATAAATAGGCTGCTTTCAAAAGTTCAGATATGTTTGCATATTTTGGAGCTAGATAGACGTCATGATGCCTTAAAAAGACAAGAGGAATGAATGGGCAGAATGTAAGGATACGAGATGCCTCAGGCCCCACAGGCCACCTGTACATGTCTCATCAGTGCACTGCTTTGGTGGGTCTAAACACTCCAAAAAGGTCAGTCACAGCAAGTAAAATTCTAAAGTCAGAGACCATTTAAAAATGGTCTATCCAAAATTAAAAGACCAAAAGTTTTAGTAGGACTGTTGCACTTGTTTATGGCCAAAGTGCCCAAGATCTAGAATTGCACTCTTGATGCAATATACAAATCCTGGTACCCCTTCTTAGCAGGAGATAAGAGAACCAATAAAAGAGAGATGGTATTAGCAGTTGACTTGCATCCTGTTTTGGGCTCTCTATCATGTTCACCTTGGAACAGGTGGAGGAGGAGGTGCAGCTCCCCGGCCTCTCACTGGCACTCCACGTCCGCGAGAGGGCTCCGGTACTCCGTTCAAGTAGGAGAGTTCGAGAAACTGCTCCTGGCAGATATCATCCATCATATCCTGCAAATGAAAGATAAGGAGAAGTGTTGTGCAACATCTCCACTTCTGCTGAGAAGTCATCTAGCCCACATTGAGCCTTGGATGCTAAGAACAGCTTTGAAAGCCCAGGTGACGTCTCAGGTCAAGCATTCTCTGAAGTCAAATGGTATCCTACCTGTTACCTCTATGAAGAAAGTCTTGATGACAGACCCCTCATTATTCAGATGAAGCGCTTCATGAAATGGTCCCTGCCTAGCTCTCCAGACCAATTCCATCCCCTCTTCATGTATGACCTTTCAAGCCATGCTCAACGACCTGTTGTTCAGAACCTGGCATACTCTTACGTACATCCACTCTTGCAAATAGTTTTCTCTTTCTGGAACAGTAAAAGCCACTAACATTAATTAAGCTCTATGTACTGGGCACTATATAATCAGCTTTATGTAAATTTTTCCTTTTTATTTTCAAAATAACCCTAAAGTAAGGAGGCAGACCTTCCCATTTTACAGTTGGGAAAACAGATTCAGGGCATATAAAGCAACCAGCCTAAGGACATAGAGCTAGTAAGCGGCAAACTCTAGATGTGAATTCAGTACCCGTCTCCAAAATCTAGGCTTTGAATCTTTAGACTGTATTGCCTTTTTTGTCTACCTGAGGAAATCTAACATACAAGACTTGATCTAAAATATTACCTCTTTTAAAAAAGTTTCTTTTTGCCAAATGATTTCCCTCATTTGTGGAATATAACAATGCAACAGAACTGAAGGAAAAAAACAGCAGCAGACTCAGAGACTCCAAGAAGGAACTAGTGGTTACCAAAGGGGAGGGGTGTGGGAGGGCGGGTGGGGAGGGTTGTGAGGTATTATGTTTAGTACACATGGTGTGGCGGATCATGGGGAAAACTGTGTAGTACAGAGAAGGCAAACAGTCAATCTGTGGCATCTTACTACACTGATGGACAGTGACTGCACTGGGGTACGGGTGGGGACTTGATAATATGGGTAAATGTAGTACCCACATTGTTTTTTCATGTGAAACCTTCATAAGAGTATATATCAATAATACCTTAATAAAAAAATTTTTTTTCTTTTGATACCACCCCCACTCCTTCATTTCCCACAGCACCATGTAAACTTCTCTATCCAAGCACTTACCACATTATTTTAAAATTGTTTGTCTGTCTTTCTCACTAGATTGTATGCTCTTTAGGAGCCATTTTTGTAACTTCAGACCCAAGCACAGTATTAGGCACCTACCAGATACTTAACAAATGTTTGGGATGAACAAGGAACCTGAGGCTCAGAAAGTGAAATAATAACTTGTCCAAGATGATGCAGATAAAGCTCCCAGTCCAGTGCTCTTCCTACTGTACCAGGAAGTCTCTCTGGTACAGGTAATGGTTCTAAGGGGAAAACGGAGGGTTCTGGTCATGGATGCAAAAATAGGCTCACTTTTTTTTCTTCACAAGAGGAAGAATTGAGTCATATGCCATCTGCAAATCTTTTCACATATTTCCTGATGAGAGCCATTCAGTTTTAATACTTCATGCATTTTTATATATCCCACGTGGATATAGCTTCAAGAATAGAAGACTCTAGTCACCACAGAGATGCCCTTCCTCACCTCTTCACCTCCTCCTACCTTACACATTACTGTTATTTGAGACTCATGCTGGAGAATCAAGTGACCAATGACAGCCCATTTGCTCAGGTTCTTTCAACTGCCACATCAGCACTGAGAAACCCAGAGCTCCCTGGCACGTGTCTTTTTTTGAAGATCCACTTACAGGGAGGCTTTGTAAGCCCGACCCTTTTGAGAACTATGTTGAGACTAAGATAAGAGGACATGTGCATTCCCCTACAGTCCTTCAAAAGCTTGGGTGTCTCAGGATACTTCATACAACACCTCAAAAAGAGTAAATATAATTCCCTCAAGGGAAGATTTACCAGCTCTGAATTTTTCTCCAGGATATTTTAAATTGGTTGTTTCATGTTGAACATTCCAATGAAGACGAGGTGCTTGGAAGAAAAGCAGCTGCTGAGACATGTGAGACACTGCTGTAATCCTTGGAGCTCAGGATTATCGGTATACACTGCCTATAAATTTCTGCTCAATTTTCACACCCTCTGACACCACATTTAGTTCCAACTCCCTCATTTTACATATATAAGAAAACCAAGAACTATATCTCACTTCCTCTTAGTTTCTGCAAATAAAATGATTTATTTTGCAAATAAATATTCTGCAAATAAAATAAATACAGCGATAAAAATATGATGCTTATTCAATTCTAGTTGAATAATATTCCAAATGTTTCCTAAGGTTCCAGATTCATTCTTAGTTATTAAATATTCAACAGCAGTATGTTAATGATAACTACCAGGTTTTGCTAAAAGGCAAAAATCGTACCATTTTCTACCTAATAAAAGAATGGATCCTTTGACCAGGTGGTAATAAGCAAGACAGGTAACTTGGTCTGTCCCAACTCTTCCTGGGCCTTAGTTACAATCTGAAAGCTGCCTATCAATTGGCTTAATATCAATAGTCAAAGCCTGTAACAATCATGCTTTTTCAAATCAAACTCTGAGTAAACTCCTTCAGGAGAGGAAGCCCTGAATGCCCCTAGGTCAGAATTTAATCCATTAACTCTAGCTGCTAGAAGCTTCTTGCTACTCTCCTCTAGACTCTCTGAAGTCTGGAATATAAACCCTTGTGTGCAGGGAGTTTATGACTATCTTAGTCATTTTCCTATCATAACCTCCTGGGTTCCACACCAGTACCAAAATACTTCGCTCAGCAAAGACCCTGTTAAATCTTTGTTAACCAGATGTTGAATGCCAGACACACTGTAGACCCAAGATAATGAAAATAGATACTGGTATACAACTAAACCACATTAGACAAGGAGGGGTACAGTGGCCTTGGGGCAAGTGCTTTGAGAACTAGGTACAAGAAATGGACCACCTCAGAAAAATGAACATAAATGCAGAATTTGGTATGCAATTTCAGGTTATGCAGAGATCCTGGTTAAGAATCCCTGCCTCAGCAGTTCTCTTGTTCATAAAGATATAGGATATGGATTTCCTTACAGGTACTAGAAACTTCTTGACTTCTTCCATAGCATGGGCCATAAGAGCATAAGCCTCACATGGGGGTCCAAAGACTTCAATGAAGACATGCAGATCCATATTTAAGTGGGCATATTTGGGGTCTCCACCTTTGCGCAGCTCTTCTTCCTGTGGAAAAATACCGAAAAACATCACATCATGTGCACTAGGGAGAAAACAACACCTTTACATCTAGGTCAAAGGGAGAGCAATAAAACAACCCCAATGTCCAAGGAAAATAGTAAAATGTAAGAGGAAAGTAAAACAAGCTCTGGAGAACAGAAATTTACACAACCTGCTAAACATGCAAGTGGTGTGCTGCTAAAAGTTAACTATTGTCTTAAATTTCTGGTGTATTTTATTCATTGCAGCTCTTACTAGAAAGTATAGAAAAGACAAACTTAATTCCAGTCTCCATTCTGATAACACCTATTTGCCAAGCATTCATTCACTCATTGCCAAGCATTTGCTTTTAAACCCCAGACAGAGCTGTTAATGGACCAGCTATTCTTTTCTTATATGGTCTGGAGAGTTCTAGGAAAGGAAAAAAGTCAGGAAAAAGAAAAGAAAAGAAATCCTATTAGCTAGAATAATATATTTCAGCCCTAACTGTATTCATCCAGTGGGAAATGTGAAAAGACAAAAAAAGAAGGTCTGAGAAAACAATGTACATCAATTAGGCAGCAATAAACGGAGTCCTGAAAGAGGAAGTTTTTTAGGCTGTAGTGGGTATGTCTCATCTAAATGTTGATCGTAAAAAGCTAAGACTATTCTGTTTTGGTGGCAAGTTTTTCGGCACTTATAATGTGAGTACAAAATGTATGGGGCTATGGCATGAAAAAAAATAAGCACTAGATTCTGTTGTCAGAATTACTCACGGTTCCTTCTGGAATAATTTCTTTTAGCAGGCCTCACATTCCAACTGGCTATAAAAAAACCCCAGACAACTAAACCTCAGACTCACCTGCACTTACACTACTGCTCTCACTCTTCTATGTTACTGGAAAGGGAATGCACTGTTCACATTTGTAGTGTCTAAACTATAGACACTAGTTTAAAGACACTGTATAAGTTTTAGTGCATCCAACTCCCCTTCCAAGTTTTCACAGATAAGCTTACTAGTGCCCAAGTTGCTACTGCTGTTTCCATTACTATGCAATCAAAGAAGAGAAAGAAAACAATCACTGGGCCATAGTTAGGCTCTTCTTAGGGTTCTTCCAGGAAGCTAAGCAAGTCAATTAACTTGGGTTAATTTACAATCTCTTGTATTTAAAAGAGTCACATTCTGTACATATATAAGGTGTTAGCTTCCCTAAGGCACCCATACGGGACCCTGGGCTATTGGAAGGCACTGGGGTATCTTTTTGCCTCACTAATATGACCTTACCTTGGCTTTGTCTCTCATTGAGCCCTTTCCCAACACGGAGATCTTTGCACCAGTTTCTTCTTGAAGTCTTTTGATTGTATTCCCTTGTGGTCCAAGGATCTTTCCCACAAAATTGAACTGAAAGAAAATAAAAACGGATTTCTAAATACACATGCCTTTAAAACATTTCCACACATATTCATCTGATCTGCAACAACCCTGTAAAATAGAGTATTACCATTCCTATTTTACTGAAGCATATACTGAGTTTGTACTGCTAAATTAGCCTAAGTTTGATTACACAACTAGAAAGTGGTAGTAAAGTTTTCTGATGCAGTCTGGTGCTCTTTCCATATTATCATACTGCAACCCTTAGTAATTTAATATACATAAACATTTTTAAGGCAATGCCATGAACAGACACAGCACCCTTTAGTAGTATTGGTTTTGGTAAACTATATAACTAACTGTTTTCCTAAAAAAAGGATAACAAGGAGAAGAAGGAGGAGGAGGAATGGGAGATGGAGAAGAAAGTATTTACTTGAAAGTAAAACTAAGAAATAAAATTAATTTCATCCCGTCAAGGATCCTTTATTTAGATTCCATGTCAGTCTTGCAGAGAGCAACTCTTCAGGGTTCGATTTTTTTCTTTGAACTTGGAGCCTGAACAATCATTTGAGAGAGAAACTCTTTTTGATGAAAAAAAAAAAGATGATTATATTCCCTTTTTGGCTATAGCTATGCTTTTAGTTATGGACTTAGATGTTTCAACTGCTAGAAACAGGCACTAAAGTATGGAGAGAAGCTTTACAGGTTTAAGTTTCTGATACATCACAGTTTCCAGAATGTTTTTAATAGCCCATGACTCTCACACCTACAAAGAGAACTCAAAGAAGTGAGGCACTTTGCCTTACCTTGGGATACTGCTTGACAGGTATCAGTACGCGCTCCTTAAGCTTCATGTTCTTGTGAGAAAATAAATCCAAGTAATTCTCATCATCATCCTTTTTTGAATCCCCTTTCTGAATCTTCTCAATTTCTGAACAGGACAAAAAGAATTTAATTTAGTTGTGATCCAATAACTAAAGGCAAATGTCCAGGTCTGCATAAAGCAATAAAATGCACTACTGTGTGTAAGGGGACCACAGTTCAGATGAGTGTGCTGGGTTCAGGTAGCGACTGGCTGAAAGTACCAAGCTGTATGAAGTTCATTAGGAAACTCAGAGCCTGCTTCTAATAAGAAGTTTGCTCTTCTATCCCAACCTGAAGCCTCTGCTTCAGAGACATTCAAATGTTTCTTAAAAATAAATGGATTTAAAAAGATGCTCCACATCACTAATCATCAGGGAAATGCAAATTAAAACCACAATGAGATATCACCTCACACCAGTAAGGATGGCCAACATCCAAAACACAAACAACAAACACTGGCGAGTATGTGGAGAAAGGGGAACCCTCCTACACTGCTGGTGGGAATGTAAGCTAGTTCAACCATTGTGGAAAGCAATATGGAGGTTCCTCAAAAAACTAAAAATAGAAATACCATCTGACCCAGGAATCTCACTCCTTGGAATTTACCCAAAGAATACAACTTCTCAGATTCAAAAAGACATATGCACCCCTATGTTTATCACAGCACTATTTACAATAGCCAAGAAATGGAAGCAACCTAAGTGTCCATCAGTAGATGAATGGATAAAGACGATGTGGTACATATACACAACGGAATACTATTCAGCCATAAGAAAGAAACAAATCCTACCTACCATTTGCAACAACATGGATGGAGCTGGAGGATATTATACTCAGTGAAATAAGCCAGGTGGAGAAAGACAAGTGCCAAATCATTTCCCTCATTTGTGATGTAACAACGAAGCAAAACTGAAGGAACAAAACAGCAGCAGATTCACAGACTCCAAGAAGGGACTAGTGGTTACCAAAGGGAAGGGGTGTGGGACAGCAGGTCAGGAGGGAGGGAGATGGGGATTGAGGGCTATTATGTTTAATACACATGGTGTGAGGGGTCACAGGGAAAACAGGGTAGTACAGAGAAGGCAAATAGTGACTCTGTGGCATCTTACTACACTGATGGACAGTGACTGCACTGGGATATAGGTGGGGACTTGATAACATGGGTAAATGTAGTAACCACATTATTTTTTCATGTGAAACCTTCATAAGAGTGTATATCAATAATACCTTAACAAAACTAATGGGGAGAGATGGGATAAAGGGGATAAATGAACTAAAAAAAATCTGCATCACAGTCATATCTTGATGAAGAGATAAAAGTCAATAATTTACACATACACTGGGGAGTGCCATTAAAATTCTACTATGACAGTAGTGCTTTGGATAGTAGTTGTCCTTAAGAGTTTGAAAGACCTGATTCTTATTCTGCCACTCACTAATGTAAACTTTGAAAAGTTATTTAATTGCTGTGATACTTGGTTTCATCATTTGTAAGATGGAGGCAATATCTACCTTATGAGGTTGCTATAAAGACACAATAAAATAACATATATACATATGCTAATTAAAGCCCATTTCTTAGAAAGTACTTAATACATGGTCATCATTATCAAGCCCAAATTCAGTCAATGTACTAAAGGAAAAAAATGCACTAAATTAATTTCAATGAGCAGGTTAGGGCAGTTTCATCAGATAGAACCTTAACATATAAAGAGATTTCCTATCATTAGGGGACTTCATTTATCATTCAGTGATTGCAAGTGTTTGAGTACTTCCTATGGAAAGGCAGATGAAGAGAGTAAGGTAGGATAATTTACCCTGTGGGACTTACTAAGGGCCAGGTATCTATCCTATAAAGTATGGGAGATACAAGAGAACAAGTCAGATATAGTTCCCTTCTTCGCTACATTTATACACTGGAGTTCCCAGTCTATGAAGTTGGCAATTAAGTACAGTTAAGTGCTACGACAGAAGTACTAACAGAGATGGGACAAAGTGTGCAGGTAATGAGCAGCAACTAAGAGGTTTTGTGGCCCACTGAGGGCGGTCAAAGAAACAAACTTATACTCCCTAAAAACAGTGGAGCATTCTAAATAATACAGAATGCTCTCTTTATATAATATATTTGCACTGTGTTTTTATCTTCTATCATTTTAAAGGTAAGGGTTCTCAAACTTTAGTATCCATCAGAATCACCTGGAGGGCTTGTTAAACTAGATTGCTGGGGCCCATCGCCAGTCTGCGGTTCATGTTAGGAATCTGCTTTTCTAACAAGTTACCAAGTGGTGCTGATTCTGCTGGTGTAGGAACCAAATTTTGAAAACGAGTGGTTTAGGGTATAAAGATACACTACTTCAAACATGGTCTGAAAATCTACACCTTTAACAGTTTTTAAAAATAAAACTGTGTAGGCTGAGTCCAGCTGTGAAGTACACAGATGAAGGCAAGTTACTTTGACAGACTTCATGAGCTTAGAATTTCAAACTGAAGGTTTCTGTTTTTTAAAAAGCTCAATTCATGTATTATAGTATATAGTGAGCTAAGTGACCTACTTAACGCTAGAGAGCAAAACTCTCTTGCTTTCTCACAATTAGAACTGCTAATCATATTGTAAATATTCCGAACCAAACCTTTACTCCTATGAGAAAACCGTAAGTGACAGTGCTCTTCACACTCCTATACTTTATTGCTTGGAACAGAAGACAAATTTGATCTTACAATTAACAGACCAAATACTTCGTTCAACACCCTATTTGTTTGCTGTTTTACTGGTGGTATATCCCGACCTCCACCCTGTCCCACCCACTAATATTAACTTCTAGTCATCACTAGTTTTGAGCTTACCATTCCTGAATACATCTCTTCTTGTTTCTAGGCTAGAAAACTGAGTTCTCAATCCTCAAAAATCCTAACGAAACAAAGATTCACATTTCTGATCTGAAAACACCACTGAGAAGCTTCTTAAAATGTGGAACAAATTATGTACTTCATTTTATCTTTGTGTGTCCTAACTGCTGTCATCTAGTTAGGTCTTCCAGCTGTATTTTATATCAGTTTCCAGAAACTTCACTTGGTTAGTGCAAGACCAAGTCTATTAATCTGTCATACTCACACTGGAAGAGGGCTGCAAAAACTGAACCCAGCAGAAAAGTTTGTTTATATGCATGTAACATGCCCTGTGAATTTAAGGCCTTTCTTTAACACGGATCCTTCTGCTATATTTGAACTAGCCAGATCTTAATTAGAATTCCTTTGTCTAATTTATCTCATAATTTAAAAAAGCATATTAAAGCATCTTTAGATAATTCAGAGAATAATTATTTAAATAAGATGGAATTGAAGACTCAGGGGAGTTTAGCCTAGAAAGCAAAAGACTGAGAAGCAATTTAAAGCCTTTTAAGAAGGGTCATTTTCTATGTTTGGGAGGGGAAGGACTTAGCATTTATTAAATGCCTACTATGTATCAAAAACTGTACAAAAATTATTTATCCTAAAAAATAACTCAATGAAGTAGCTGTTACTATGCCTATCCTGAAACTGAGGAAACTGAAACTCCTCTGACTTTCTAAACCACAAAGCTCTTAAAAGTACCAGAATAAGGATAAAAACCCAGGCTTTCTCTAACTTCAAACCTCATGGTTTTATTATTGCCTCTCAACCAGGGGTTTGTGAAGAGGGGGGCACTTTAAGCAAGAAAAAGCTGATTTGGAGAAACTTTGGGAATTAAAATTTATACCCTCAGACACTGTCATGTGACTAAAGGCAATGCAAGGGCTCTGGAGATGCCTCAGATGTTCAGCTGCCTGGGCTCTTTTCTTTCTCAATTCCATAGTTCTTTCCTTGGCCTCACTTCTCTTAGGGAGCTAGGAGCAGGTTCTAATGGGAAGAAAAAAAACCAAGCAGCAGCTGCCTAAAAATGGCTTATCCTCAGGCAAAAGTACTTTCCAGACAACCTTTTTGAAACTAACTCCTTTAAATGATCTTTACCTGGGTCTCTGGAGACCCTGGATGTCCCAAGAGCCAAAGAAAGAAAAGCAAAGGTGTAAACAACACAGAGAGGTAACCCACTGGTTTCCTAGCCAGACGTTTACAATAATGATCTCATCCAGTGCCTTCTATGCATCAGGAATTTTGTATTTATTTCATTTTGTCTTTATATATAACCAGGATTATACCCATATGACAGGTAAAGAAAGAAACTTGGGCTCAGAAAAGTTACTAACTTGTCCAAGATTACAAAAATAATTAGTGACAGAGCAGGTACATAAATTCAGGTTATTCTTTATATCAGTGAGAACAAATTCAACTAATCTTGTGGCATTTCTTCTACTCTATCTTTTACTATAACTTCATCTTTTCTTTCTTTGGTAGGTCTTACCACAACCAGATTATGAACTCTGAAGGATGAGGACTGTTTCTTAAATGTACGTCTCAGAGGAAAGAGCATGAGTTTTGAAACTCGACAGAAATGAGTCTGATTCCCAACTCTGCTACATGCTTGGTACGTGGCTTTCAGCAAGTCATTAAGCCTCTCTTAGTCTTCCAAATTACTTTTAAAAAAGGAAGATAACTGACAACAACAAACAAAAAGAAATAAAAAAGGAAATTTAATGAACACAAAAATATTATTATTAAAGAAGTTTGGAAATATTACATATAAACTTTACAAACTGGATTGGCTTAACTAAAAACAGATTACTACATACATTCCATTAACTGAATATTTGATAAGGGTTATATAATGAACGAGACAATGGTCAAGATTTTCTGAGTAAGGAATGCAGATAAGAGTGTTTTTAAGACGATTCATAGGATATCTGCTTCAAAAGGTCAGGGGTCATGCCCTCCTATAGACTCTCAATGCACTTGGTTCATACTTCTAACCCAGCACTCCTTCCCGTTAATGAATTTCTAGACCCCTTCCATCACTCAATTGAGTATCTGCCATTTTTATTTTTAGTTCAATACCTAATACACAACAGCTATCTATAAACATTTACTGAATGAAAGAAATGTACCGTTAATACCACCAACTTCCCTTCCCTTAATGATTCATATGACTTTTATCATTCCTAAATTTAGAATTCTCTGCCCCATACCTTTTCTGTTGGTATCACCTTTTCGAATCACAAGTTTAGCAATTTACTATCTTTGTATTAAACTCTTTTTGTTTATCAAATTACTGCTTTAGACAAGAGCACAGAGCAATAGGTTCTTAATCTTATTTTGCGTCGTGGGCCCCTATGAGAAACTGATGAAAGCTACAGACTAGCACCCCAGAAAAAGACACAAACACTATTTCATATACAGTGTTATCTAAGGGTGGGTACTAGTTCAAAAAAATCCCCCCAAAGCCTGGGCTAAGAGCCCTCTGAGGAACTTAATTTACATTACAGGAGAGTGGCAAGCCCTATTATTGTATATTGACTATGGTCTCCTAAATCTCTTTCTTAGGGAACAATTAGAGTTTAGAGGTTTTTTCTTTAAAAAAAAAAAAAACCCAAAATTTTGAGATAATTGTAGATTTATATGCAGTTTTAAGAGAGATCTCATATGCCCTTCGCCCAATTTTCTCCGTAACACTTTGCATATCTGTAATACAGTGTCATAAACAGAAAATTAATATTAACATAATCTACTGACGTTATTCAGATTTCACCAGTTGTACATGCACATATTTGTGTATGACCACCACCACAGTCAAGGTACAGAACAGTTCCATCTTAAGGATTTCTCATGCTATCCTTTTACAGCCACTGTTACCTCCTGCCATCTATCCCTCACCATTGGTAACCACTAATTTGTTCTATTATTTTATCTTTTTAAGAATGCTAAATTATAGAACTATATAGTATGTAACCTTTTGAGATTGGCTTTTTTCACTCAGCATAATTATCTTGAGATCCACCCAAGTTGTTTCATTTATCAATAGCTCATTTCTTTTTATTGTTGAGTAGTATTTCATGGTATGGATGTACCACCTTTGAACTATTCACTTATTGGAGACATATGGTTTGTTCTCAGTTTTTGACTATTACGAATAAAGCTGCTACGAACATTCATGTACAGGTTTTGTGTGAATCTAAGTTTTAATTTTTCTCGAGAGGGCAATTGCTGACTTGTATGGTAAACATGTTTAGTTTTGTAAAAAGCTGCTTTATCAGAGATATATGTATGCTAACATATTTTGCTTCATCTTGTTAGTATTAAGTTCTATAAAAATCATATTGTACTGGCTGAATGTAGCCTTATGGGACTTATTTTTTCACCTAACATCAGATTTCCAAGATTTCTCCATGTTATTGCATGTAGCTGTTTTCCTTTTCATTGCTGTATAAATATTTCATTTTGAAAACCTCACAGTATCCAATCAATGGTGAAATAAATCGCACCATTTTGTGAACAAGGTGCAACCATTTTATGAATGAGGCATTCATGTGCAAAAGTTTCTTTGGATATATTCCCAAGATTGGTGTTACTGAATTTTAAGGAATTTCGGTGTTTAGCTTTCAGATGAAATGTCAAACTGTTATCCAAAGTGGATGTACTAATTCCTACTTCTACCAGCAATGTTTAAGAGTTCCTTCTAATTCATATCCTCACAAGCCCTAAATCTTGTTTCAGTTAATTTTTATTAATGTAGCAGGTTTTCATTATTATCTGGTTTCCAAAATAAATTATTTCTCATTTATCTTTTCTCTTTTAGCTACTTTATATTCAACATGCCAAGTTGAAAAATATATTAAATGCAGTTGAAATTAAGTTTGGGAAATACAAAAAATTGACATGTTAATTTGAAAGTTCTGTCATCTGTTTAACATTAATTCCTCTTCACCCCCAAGACATGGCATGTATCTTTTTATTCAGATCTTCCTTTATCACCTTCAGTAAAATTTTAAGTTGACAATATGTGATCATAGTATTACTCAATTGTGATATTGAGATAAAAATTCTTTCTGCCTCACAGAATGGCCAGAAAGATGAATTAATGAGAAGCACACCACATGGCACACATTGCATGCTCTACATAAAGGTTAATTACTCATGTTATTGTTTGTTATGATTATTCACATACACTCTGAACTGATTTTTACTGCTTATCTCAAGGTATCTGATACTACTGTAAAAATTAGATCACATCAATTCTTTTCTAATTGGCTACTGCTCATACATCTGAAACCTACTGACTTGTACACCTTTATCTTATAATTAGCTACATCAATGACCCCTTTCCTAGGTAAACAACCATGATACTATAAAGAGTGATAACTTCTACCTCTTTCTTTCCTAATACTTACACTTAAACATATATTTTCATCTATAATTCCTTTGCAACTCCACTTATTAGTTGTAATAGGTTTTGCTAGCCCTGTAGAATAAAATGGGAATGTCTACATATATTGCTATAGCATACTGTAAATAAAGTAAAAGAATTAATTATTCTGAAACTTCAACAGGCTTTGTAAATGTTGTTCAGTAAGTGCTGGGAAATGCATTTCTGAGTATCCTTTCAAGGTACGCCAGGGATTGTTAATGTATTCAAAATGTTTACTTATTCTTAAGTCATTTATACAAACTTGTATTTTCCTAATTGTACAAAGCAGAAAAAGAACACCTATATACATAAAAGCATTTTGTTTATTATGTAAATATGTAACACAAAGAAGTCAATTGTTTTTGTTTCAGGAAACAAACATGGGTACACTTGCATGTCTGCAAATGTAAGTTGTCATCATAGTTGAATATCAGTTTGGCTAATATATTAGTCTATATTCAAAATCTAAATCTCTCAGAATTGTGTCGATATTTTTCCATCATGCAGTGAAGATGAATATTCATTCATCAAATATTTAGTAAGAGGCCACTCTGAGGCACTCTTTAAGAACAGGAAATAGAGTGGTGAACAAAGCAGACAAAAGATCCCTACCCTGATGAAGCTGACTTCTAGCTGCAAAGGAGGGGTGAAGAAGGTGTGGTCAACAAACATAACAACAATATATGGTGCACAGATGCTGCTAAGTGCAAAATAAAGCTGGGAAGGGAAAGGGAGAGGTATGTGGCTGGTGAAGGAAGAGTGGTCTGGGTCTTGCATCACTTCTTCGGTGCTCAGAGGAGTCACAGTCCCTAGTGCTAGGCTCTGCTTTCTGGGTTTCCTTCTTCTTCGGTATCTTGGCTTTGTTATCTTCACTACCCTGTTAGCTAGCACTTTGTGTTCAAATATATTTTAGTATTTTGTCCAATTAGTACCATATTATTTTTTAAAGCATAATTTGTTGCAGGTACTAGAGTGGGGGCTGGAGAGAGTTATGAATGAGGATCCAGACTCAGACTTGATTTCAAATCCAAGTTATGCTGCTTGCTAATTTCATTACTTTAGGCAAAATTTTAAATCTCTATGTGCCTTGATTTCCTCATCTGCAAAAAGTGGTAAGAAGTGATAAGAGTAACTTCTTCATAGTATCGTTGTGAAGACTAAATATTTGATGTAAAGTGCTCAGACTTACCGGCACAGTGTTAGCTCTATTTTTCTTACATGTATCCTCATCAGAGCTTAAATACTATTATTCTGTCTTCTCAGAATTGACTTCACCATAATCCCTTTTCCAGATCATTCAAAAATACCTTGAAAGCCTGGTCCAACATACATTAAGACCTATTCATGCTAAGTATCCATACATACCAAGTCTGTTCTCTCAATGAGCTAGCATTACTTCAATCCCATTTCTCCAATTAGAAGTGCAGTTTGTTTAAAAGACATTAAAAAAGCCCAAGTTAAAAAAATTACAGAGCACTCTCTTGTAACAGAATTTAAGCAGTGAAAGAAGGGTGAAGATGTAAGCAACTTTAAAGGATCAATAGTTTCTGATGGTTACCCTAAGAAACCATCTTTTACTTAAAAGAGAAACACTATACTGGGCATTTGGTGTTGTCAGAAAGGCAAAAAATATTTACATACCTTATGCAGTACCTAGTACAACTAGGAGAAAACTGTGGTGACAATTATTATCTAATGATTATAGGCGGAAACAAACTGTGCTAGGGCTTTTACACATCATTTATTCCTCACAACTCACCATCCCACTTTACAGATGAGGTTACTCAGGTTCAGAAAGTTTCTCAAGAGTAGCTCACTAGTTAAGCATCAGAATTTGAAACCCAAGTCAACACCTTAAGGTTTAAGGTTCTAAAGTTTATTCTTATACATCTAACCTGGACTGATGAAAGATTTTAGGAAATAAAAATAAGACTAACAAGTCAACCTTTACCATTTAGTCTGACATTCCTACATCTGCATGTACTTGCTTTCAGACTCAAACACCTTGCGTTTGCTATTTGCAAGACAAAATATAAAATATATAAAGATAAAAAGCATTCCTTGCCTTCAAAAGACTTGCCAGAAGAAATGAACAGTGCTGTTTCAAACAATCTGTTACAGAACAGCAAAGCACTGAGTTGAAAATGTAAGCAGTTTATCTAAATGTTCTTATTCTTGACCACCGCCTGTTTTGTTTGTCGTGTTTAAAAGTAAAGACCCTTTACCAATGTTGGGAGATACAGAACAAAGGGAGGGAAATTTTCCTAAGCATCAGTCCATTGTATCAACCTCGCCAAAGAGTACAATTACTCATTCAGTGTTGAAGGCTGTGAGTTTTCACTTCCTTAACAAAACTTATCAAAAGAAATGCTTATTATAACAACGTTCTAACTAGAAGAGAGGGCAAAACAGATGGCATTATGGAAAAATCACTGCGACTAGGTGATTGGCCAGTCGAGAGCAGGGAAGGAGCGCTAGTACAGAGAACAAAGACTACTACTGCTAATCCATCCCACTACTGGAGCAAAAAAAACCCCCAAAAACTAGACAGCCTTTCAGGTACAAATATCATGCAACTTCTCTCAATTTTTGTCCATCTCTTTGGATAATGTCACTCAAACACCTTTACCGACCTCTAACCCAATTAACTGAAGTTCCCCCCGCCCCCTTTCTTGAATGATGGTGAACACACGCTGTAATACAAAGGTGTCCAACCTTCCGGTTCTGTAGCAATTATCATTTTATCCGCCGAAATCGAAAATCTTGTCCGGAAGAGCCCAAGCTCGGATTCCCACAGGTTGCTCCTGCCTCCGAGCAACTTAAGCTCCAGTTACCGCTAAATCCGACCCGACCCCAGAGACCGCGGCGCGCTGGACAGGACACTCCAACCTCACCCCACCTCACCTCGACCTTTCCTCCCACGGTTCCTCCCCGCTCAGGCTGTCTTCACCTCCTACACTCTCAGTGAAGGCGCCCACCACCACCCGCAATCAAAAAAAGCCTTCCCTTTGGGGAAAAGGGGAGATAAAGGTTCACTTCTGGAAGAATTTGAGCACTCGGAGAGCCAGGCAGCTGCAAGAGGTGGGAGGGGAAAGGGTGGGCAAGGAGGCGGGGAGCGCAGGACTATCCATCAAGATCTTTGCGCTAAGAGATCACCAAGTCCCCTACCGGCCTCCACTGCAGCCTAGAAATTCTCCCTAGCACCATGGGCCGGAATGGGAATGTGGAATCCAGGCTCCTTAAAATGAGGGGGAGAGAAGGGGAGTTCATGAATGTCTCGGTCCCCAGGGGGCGGGAAGCAAGAGGAACAAAGCCGCTGCCACCCATGTCTCCGGGTGACTGGGCGACCCAGAGGGACCTAGGAGGTCCGCTTACCTGCCGTCAGCAACTGCATGGCGTGAGTGAAGGACGGGTCGAGAGAATCCTTCTCAGCCATGAGTTCGGGCAGGTACTTGTTCTCCGGCTCCATCTTGACAGAGGCAGTGGCTGAGGGGGGCAGCAGTGGGGTCGGCGCTGGACCGCCCACTGTCGCGTCGGGACCCGTGGCCGAGGGCGGCAGCAGAGGTGGCGGCTGCGTGGCGGGAGAGGCCCGGGCGCCCCCTCGGGGGCCCCCTCCGCCTCCCCGGGAACGGTGAGACAGCGGCGGCTGCCGAGACGGCGCCTGACGCACTGAGGGGTGGGCACCTGCGGGGTCCATGGAGCCGCTGCGGCCCGAGGACCGGCTCATGCGCGCGGCGGGGTCGTCCCGGCGCTGCATTGGGGAGGATGTGCGATCGAAAGATCGAGGAAGCGACGCGGCAGCGGCAGAGGCCCGAGCGGCGGTTGGCGGGGGTGGGAGAGCGGGAGAGACGGCGACCGAAGGCGACCCGAGCGACCCAGCGAAAGAGAGCACCGGAAATGAGGCGGCGCGCGTGCGCAGCCAGCCACCGGCACCGCCCTTGGGTCTCTCCGCGGAGAACAAAGTCGCCAGTCGCACGACGGCGCCTGCGCACCACCGCGGAACCCCGAACAGGTCGCCTCCTGGCTCTCGGTTTCCCTTCGAGCCCGCCAGGCCAGAGCTTTGTGCGCGTGCGCGGGTGGCCGCGGGCTTCGTTCGTTTTCTTTTCCACGTGACCCTGCTTTAGCGGGACACGTGTCTCCTCCTCCTTCTGGCCGAGTGCGGAGGGGGCGGGAGCTGTGGAATGTCTTTGTTTGGCGCGCGAGCTCGCGGAGTGGGGGGGCGGGAGACCTGTTAACGCGCAGGGCCCTTCTCTCAAGGTAAATAGTGGACAGTGTCCCACAGCATTGTCATCATCCTGGGGGTGCTATATGCAAATTGAGCGTAGGTCTCTATTATGTCATAAACTCTAAAAAACCTGGTGCCTTTAGCCTTTCCTTCCCTCAGATTTTTGCTTCCCCCATTCAAAGCTCTTACTCCCATCCCTTTTCCTTCAGGATCAGTTCCCCTAATAAGTCCATGCTTTCAGAAGCATTTCTGGAAATTATCTTCTGGGTGACTGGAAACTTGATTTTTGGATCTGAAACTTAGAAGACTTCAGCTAAGGAACATTAAGGCCTGGCTATCTTCTTGGGGGTGGGGGAGAGAAATAACCCACATAAATGAGAACAAAACACAAATATCTCCGTATATTATCACATATATATCATACATATGTCACCAGTGTCTAGTGCAGTACTTTACACTGAAGTCACATAGGTAGTTTATAATCAAGTAGGAGGAAAAAAAAGAATGGTTTTGAGAACTGTAATGAAGAATGTAATGTGACAAGTGCCAAGAGATAAGTGAATATTAAATATGATTGGAGTTCATAGCAGAAGATAAATTTCAGCCAGGGGAGAATGAGTTCCAGGCAAAGAGAAGTGTGAATAAATGAGCAGAGATGAGAATGTCAAGAGATGCACTTAAGGAATGGGAGTAATACAGTTATGAACTGTAAAGAAATAGGTGGGTTGAGAGAGCAAGTGCACGGAAGATGGGAAAGGCTGCAAGGAAGATTTATAGCTCCCTTGCGACTCATTTCTGCTGCTGCCCTTGAAAATCCTGCTTGGGTGGTGGTGTTACAAATGGCTGAAGTGTCCTTGCTCTGTAATGAGATGTCCAGATGGAGGTACCTTGAGTTGAGGCTAATAAAACTTTGATAAGGAAGGGTCTGAGGAGGAACTTGGTAGTGGTATCTATAGGTTTCTAGACTAGAATCAGCAGTCTTTCCAGATGGCTGCCAAACCTTTACTTACTTTCTCTGAGGTGGGGTTTGAAGGAAAGTTTGAGCTCTTCTTCCTGGTGGGACACACACAAGGTAATTGCTGAGGCAATGGGTTGTGAGGCTACAATGTAATTACAAAGTAAGCAATGCAGCAGCCTTCTGTTGCAGTGGTGGGGGTGGGAGCTTGCCTGGGGTAGCAAGGGTAATTCCTGTCCTGAAAGCCTAGAGGTCTGGAATTCATCTTGCACTGACCATGGTATGCTGCCCCAGGTTGACCTGAAGGTATTAAAGTATGGCTAGTGAAAAGACTGACTTCGAAATGAGGAAAATTCAAACCCAGCAATGCCTCATCCTCACTGTGTGTCATTAGGAAAAGCACAACTGAGCCATGGTCCTCTATAAAATTGAGGTAATGACATCTACCTTCAGAATTGTGAACATTAATAGCAGCGCAAACCACCTGACAGTAGGGCTCATAAGCAGAAGTAATCATTATTTTTATGTCATTTAGTGCCTAGTAAAGAGTTTTGGGTGCTCCATGTTGCCTGGGGTTCTGAAGGGCCTGCTCTCTGGTCTTGTCTTGTTTTCACTGATTATAGCTAGATTTTGTTATGGAGGGGGGAGGTTCCAAAAAGACTTTCTTGTACCATAATGCCTCGCGTAACCCAGTTACTACGGTGAAGGAAGCCAGAGCAATTGAGAGCATAGTGATTCAAATGGAGTTAGGTCGGCATGCTAGATCTTTCTCTCACCTGCTACTTTATGCAGCCTCTGCTTCCTCGTCCTTGATAAAACAGGGGTCATAACAATACCTACCACCTCTGGGCTGTTAGGATTAAAAGAGATAGTGTCTGTAAAGCACTCAGCCTGGGGGCTGGTAATTAGTAGGTGCTGGATGAGCAATAGTGGCCATTGTTATTGTTATTACACACATTCTTGAGTACTTTATTGTAGACTTTCATGTGAGTCCCTAACAGATAGATTGAAAGAATCAAGTTGGCCTGTAGTTGCTTGACCTATATGATTTCAGAAGGCCTTGTCTAATGCCCCTGCTTTGCAGCTAGGTCCCAGGAGAGAAGGGCTCGAGCTCTGCACCTGAGAGTTTCTCCTCCAAGAGTGTAGCTCATCCTTTCAATCCTAAATACCCACTTGATGCCAAATATGTGGGAGGGGGAGAAGACAGGGAGCCTGAGATTTAGCATTTAAAAATTTCCTCTAAGACGTTTTTATTTCAAAAATACATTCTTCTACTTTTAAGAAATATCCAATCATAAGATAGGCATAAATTAAAAAGTAAAATTCCCCTCCAAACCTTGCCCATACATTTGACTGCCCCCTCCCAAGATGGCCACTATTCCATGGTTGCTTGTGTAACCTTCCAGATGTTTTAATACGTTTACATGCAAGTCTATCTTTGTCTTAAATGCAATCTGTAGCATTCTATATGAACAGTTTTTGACTTTTTAAAAATGAAATATTCTGGTCACATTTCCTTGTTGGTATATGTAAATCTACTTCATTTTTCATGGTTGCTTGTTGTTTCATTGAGTACTTTTTAACCAGCCGCCTTCTGGTAGAAGTAAGGTTGATTACAGCTTTTCAGCATTGCATACCATGTTGCAGTGAACATCACTATACAGAATATAGTTTGTTCATTAGCATTGATATATTGACAGAATAATTCCTGAAATGGCACAAAAAGACTATGCCAAGCAGCAGGGTAGGTAGCATCCTCTTCTTCTGTCTTCTCAATCAGTTCTGGGTAACATCTTCCCGTACTTTTAGTCTTTGCTAATGTGGTAGATGAAAATGGCATGAGATTCAACATTGAATAAGAGTCAAGAGCTCCTCAAAGAGCTCACTTTTGAGTGAAGGAGACAAATACGTAAACCAAGAGTTACTGGGTAGTGTGAAAAGTTTTATATTAGAGGACTGTACAAAGATCTGTAGGAAGGCACAGGAAGGAGTGACTGACCAACTGTGGACATGAATTAGGGAAGTTGGGTCTTTGGGAAGTTGCCAGGTGGAGTGGGGGCAGGGCATTTTAATGTCAGGAGTTCAGCAGAGCTTGGTCCCATGCCTGTGCACCCTCTGCCATGTTCATGGCACTGAAATTTAAATCTCTGGCCCAGACTTCGGAGTTCCAAATCCAGATAGCCAAATTGCATCCCCATTTGGATGACTCCGAGACTCCTCAAACTCAACATGTCCCCAACAGAACTCAAACTGCAGCCACTAGCAGTACTGCTTCAGGGCCCAGATGATTTAATGTAGCTTGGGGCTTGGGAGAAGCTACTCCTTCAGGACCAGACTGCTCCAGCGCCTCGAGACCTCAGGGCCAGCAGAACTTAAGGAGGCATTCACATTCCGGCATTCCGGGCCATGCTCTTTGCTTGCCTCGCTCTAGTACCAGGGGTGCTCTTAGCATTCCCACAGAAGGCACCTTTGGTAGGGGCAGTGGGCAGGGTTAGAGGGAATTTGTAGCAGGACCAGTGTGGCCAGTGACTTGGCCCCAGTCACATGTGAAAAGTCCCTAGAAGTGTCCCGAAAACACTTGAAGAGGATTTTGCAGGGGCAACAACAGGAACTTGAGATGGTTAGTGTTCATGTGGCTTTGCTTGAGTCCACGGACTTATGAGGCCTCTCTGATATTTGGATTATAGTAATCTTTTTTCTGCCTGTTTCCCCAACCAGAATGTGAATGGCTTGTGGGCAGGAATCATTTCTGTCTTTGTATAGATAGACAGAAGCTGGAACAGAGCAGGCATTTGGTATATATGTACGTTGACCAAGTAAATATCTGCAAAATATATCAACGCCCATTCTCCCCATTTCCTTTACCATGGACCTGCTCCTCCAGTGTCCCCTGCCTTAGGGAACAGCACCTCCAACTCACTGCACAGTCAGAAATCTAGGAGTCATCCTTTACTTCTCTCCTCACCACTTTACCCCCCCAACCCCCATACAATCCATGCCTGGGTCCTATTACTGTCCACTTCGTAAACATTGCAAATTCCATTCATGTTTCTCTAGCTCCACTATTTCTGCCTCCATCTGAGGTACCATAATATCTCACCTGAACTTCTGCCACCTCGACTGGTCTCCTCTTCTGCTCCTGCTCCTGCTGCCTTTCTCCATTCTCACTTCAAAGCCGGTGTAATGTTTCCAAAGAGCAAATCTGATGTCGGTCTGTCTGCCTGTCTCTCTTTTACACACACACACAAACACACATACACACACCTTGTTACACCTTGTCAGAGGCTTCTGCTGTCCTTAGGTTAAAGACCAGAACTCTTACCATGTCTCTTACCCTTCCCTGCCCATATGGCTAGCCCCACCTGGCCTTGCCTTGGTTCATGCCATTCTTTTCCCCAATTCCTGTGTTTGGCAAGCCTGGCCTTTTTCGGTTCCTCAGACAAGCCAGACTTCTGCCTCACTGAGACTGCACACTTTCTGGTTCCTTAGTCTAAAACTCCAATCACTGTTCCCCTCCTCCCAATCTGGCTCCTTCCTGCACCCTGCTTTTCCTTAGATACTGTAATTCCTACATATTGTTCAGATACATGAAAATGTCACTTCTTCAGGGAAGTCTTCCCAGATCCACAGGGCAGATCAGCTTAGCTCTTGTTACATGCTGTCATGGCTCATTCCTAACACCTGCCTCATTTTAAATTTACTTCTTTGTGTGATTATTTTAGTAACATCTACCTCTGCCACTTGAATGTAAGCCCCATGAGGGCAGAAACTTTACTTGTGGTGTTTAAGGTTAGGTCCCCAGCACCCAGCACAGTGCCAGGCTGGATTGGCTGATTATGATAAACATTTGTTGGTTCAGTGAATAGCAATGGGAATAGCACATGCAGAGATATTAAAATATTATAAAATTTGGCATGGTCCTTGGAATGGCAAGTCATGTGATGACCTAGATGAGGGGAATGCATGGAAAATGGCAGAAGAGGCTTAAAAGGTAGTCTGTGTCTTGAAACTCAAGTAAGAAACAGAATACTTATGTGGAGCAGTGAGGTGACGTGGTCAGAGGTCTAGAGTAGAGAAGGAAACCAGTGGCTCACATCTGCCTATGTTTTAATTGTCTTGCCTAATTAAAAACAATTGAAGTAATTGCCAGTTCTTAAACATTTGGAAATTTCACATTAAAAAAAATTCTGGCTCTCTAGTTTTTCTTGAAACATCAGATGATCTAGGAACCCTGGGTTCATATTCCTCCAAGCAATAATTATTAGCTTCTGCCTTTAGAGGGCACCGCCTCTAACTCCCCAGGCGTTTTTGCTACCAGCCTGACTTTTTAAGCCTTTGAGTCAATGATCCAGTTCCAGAGGGTTCATTCTGGTGGTGGAATGGGAGAAGAGACAAAAGGGAGGAAGAAGGGCAATGGCAGCTTGTGGAACCCAGGGAGAGAAGGGAGTTCGCATTCAAGTTGGAGACACCTAGCACCAAGGGACATTACATCTGGACTTGGTCAGTCTGGCTCAGGGTTGGGTGGGGGAGGGGAATACTTTTCGGAACCTAGGGCCTCTTTTCTACCCTCAGAAGCTTTGTCTGTGTTGAAGAGAAGATGAAAACAGGAGATCTGCTCCATCCTGGCTGATCTAAGAGTAAATGAATGGAAACTTCAGAATTTTAGCAAGATAAATGCTGCCTTCTTCTGAGCATGCCATTGTTCCCTCCACATCTCAGAGAGATAAAAGATGAATAGCCCATATCCTTACTATAGAGGAAATGGAGAGCCTTGTGGGGAAGGAAGATATCTAAATAACCAAATGTGCTAGAAGATAGAATAGAGAAGAATTTATTCATTTAGCACATATATTTTGAGCACCTATCATGTGCCAGACACTGTGCTAGGTGCTAGGGATATAGTCATGAAGAAGGTACAAGCTTTTGCCTTCACAGAGTTTATACCTAGGGGGTTTGGGAGATCAGAGGATAATAGAATGAATTCTAAAGGAGGTTTATATGAGATGGGAGTTCTGGAAGGCAAACATTTGAGCTGGGCGTGGAAGGAAGAATAAAATTTTGTTAGAGCTTAGGTTGGAGGTTAGAAGGTCTGTTCTAGTCAGAAGAAAGAACAGGAGAATGGTGGGAATGTGTGAGATGTTTGAGAAATAGCGAGGTATTGGGTTGGAGTGATTTTTGTAGAAAAGAAGGAAGCAAATTGTTTAGATCCTAAGTTGCCTTTAAATCTAAATACCATTGAGTTTTTTTTCTAGAAATTGGAGTCTTTAAAATGGAACTACTTCAAAAATAATTAAAATGAGGAACCAATCCAGATCATTTTAAATCCATACAATATTCCAGAACTTACATGTTGAAATGAGAGGTTTTTAAATTCTTCTTTTCAAATTGTCTTCAGAGCCTAAAGTCCATTCTTCAGAATATTATCAAAGGTGGCAAATTTTTATTCTTGAGGGTGAATTTAATTTTGGGAAACAAATAATTCAGAGCTAAAGTTAGTAAATAAGGTAAAAATCATGTTGGGGGAGAAAGATTTTGAGTAAAAAATTAGGTGTGACTATTTACAATAGCCAAGATATGGAAGCAACCTAAGTGTCCATCAGTAGATGAATGGATAAAGAAGGTGTGGTACATATAAACAGTGGAATATTCAGCCATGAGAAAGAAACAAATCCTACCATTTGCAACAATATGGATGGAGCTAGAGGGTATTAGGCACAGTGAAATAAGCCAGGCAGAGAAAGACAAATACCAAATGATTTCCCTCATTTGTGGAGTATAACAATGAAGCAAAACTGAAGGAACAATGTAGCAGCAGACTCACAGACTCCAAGAAGGGACTAGTGTTTACCAAAGGGGAGGGGTGGGGGAGGATGGATGGGAAGGGAGGGAGAAGGGGATTGTGGGGTATCAGATTGGTGCACATGGTGTGTGTGGGGTCACAGGGAAGAGAGTGTAGCTCAGAGAACACAAATAGGGACTCTGTGGCATCTTACTACACTGATGGGCAGTGACTGCATTGGGGTATGGTGGGGACTCGATAATAAGGGTGAATATAATAACCACATTGTTTTTCTTGTGAAACCTTCATAAGAGTATATATCAATGATAACCTTAATAAAAAAAAAAAGGAAAAAAAATTAGGTGTGGCCACAGAGTTGTGAATCTGATTTTCTTGTGTAACTTTTAAAATGATCCTAAAGTCAGTTCTGAAAGATGAGCTCACTTGAGCAGTGATGGCACCATCAGAACAAAGGTAGACACACCCATCCAAAACAACTACTTGAAGGAGAGCCTGTGTTTCATTCATGCATCCACACATTCATCCATCAGTAAATATTTATTAAATACCTACCTAATAGACTCCAAGCATTGTTCTGGGTGCTGAGGTAAGTGGTGAAAAAGATAGACAGGGTCCTTGCTTTTATGCAACTTTCTGAAAAAAGGGGAGACAGATGACCACCAACTAAACTGTTAGGGTTGAAATACTTTCTTTTAATATAATTTATTTTATTATCATTAATCTACAATTACATGTGCAATATTACGGTTATTAAACTACCTTCATCAGGTCCCCCCCACCAACCCCATTGCAGTCACTGTCCATCAGCGTAGTGAGATGCTGTAGAATCACTACTTGTCTTCTCTGAGTTGTACTGCCCTCCCCGTGCCCCCCCCCAACATTACATCTGCTAATCGTAATGCCCCTTTTTCCCTCTTATCCCTCCCTTCCCGCCCATTTTCCCCAGTCCCTTTCCCTTTGGTAACTATTAGTCCGTTCTTGGGTTCTGTGAGTCTGCTGCTGTTTTGTTCCTTCAGTTTTTTTCTTTGTTCTTATACTCCACATATGAGTGAAATCATTTGATACTTGTCTTTTTCGGCTTGGCTTATTTCACTGAGCATAATACCCTCTAGCTCCATCCATGTTGTTGCAAATGGTAGGATTTGTTTTCTTCTTATGGCTGAATAATATTCCATTGTGTATATGTACCACATCTTCTTTATCCATTCATCTACTGATGGACACTTAGGTTGCTTCCATTTCTTGGCTATTGTAAATAGTGCTGCAATAAACATAGGGGTGCATCTGTCTTTTCAAATTGGGCTGCTGCATTCTTAGGGTAAATTCCTAGGAGTGGAATTCCTGGGTCAAATGGTATTTCTATTTTGAGTTTTTTGAGGAACCTCCATACTGCTTTCCACAATGGTTGAACTAATTTGCAGTCCCACCAGCAGTGTAGGAGGGTTCCCTTTTCTCCACATCCTCGCCAACATTTGTTGTTGTTTGTGTTTTGGATGTTGGCCATCCTCACTGGTGTGAGGTGATATCTCATTGTGGTTTTAATCTGCATTTCTCTGATGATTAGCGATGTGGAGCATCTTTTCATGTGCCTGTTGGCCATCTGAATTTCTTCTTTGGAGAAGTGTCTATTCATGTCCCCTGCCCATTTCTTAATTGGATTATTTGCTTTCTGTTTGTTAAGGTGCATGAGTTCTTTATATATTTTGGATGTCAACCCTTTATCAGATACGTTTTTTATGAATATATTCTCCCATACTGTAGGATGTCTTTTTGTTCTACTGATGGTGTCCTTTGCTGTACAGAAGCTTTTCAGCTTGATATAGTCCCACTTGTTCATTTTTGCTTTTGTTTCCCTTGCCCGGGGAGATATGTTCATGAAGAAGTTGCTCATGTTTATGTCCAAGAGATTTTTGCCTATGTTTTTTTCTAAGAGTTTTATGGTTTCATGACTTACATTCAGGTCTTTGATCCACCTTGAGTTTACCTTTGTGTATGGGGCTAGACAGTAGTCCAGTTTCATTCTCTTACATGTAGCTGTCCAGTTTTTCCAACACCAGCTGCTGAAGAGGCTGTCATCTCCCCATTGTATATCCAAGGCACTTTTATCAAATATTAATTGACTGTATATGTTTGGGTTAATGTTTGGATTTTCTATTCTGTTCCACTGGTCTGTGGGTCTGTTTTTGTGCCAATACCAAATTGTCTTGATTACTGTGGCTTTGTAGTAGAGCTTGAAGTCAGGGAGTGTAATTCCCCCTGTTTTATTCCTCCTTCTCAGGATTGCTTTGGCTATTCGGGGTCTTTTGTGGTTCCATATGAATTTTAGAATTATTTGTTCCAGTTCATTGAAGAAAGCTGTTGGTAGTTTGATAGGGATTGCATTGAATCTGTAGATTGCTTTAGGTAGTATAGCCATTTTGACAATATTTATTCTTCCTAGCCAAGAGCATGGGATGCATTTCCATTTGTTAGTGTCCTCTTTAATTTCTCTTAGGAGTGTCTTGTAGTTTTCAGAGTACAGGTCTTTCACTTCCTTCGTTAGGTTTATTCCTAGGTATTTTATTCTTTTTGATGCAATTGTGAATGGAATTGTTTTTCTGATTTCTCTTTCTGTTAGTTCATCATTAGTGTATAGGAAAGCAACAGATTTCTGTGTGTTAATTTTGTATCCTGCAACTTTGCTGAATTCAGATATTAGTTCTAGTAGTTTTGGAATGGAATCTTTAGGGTTTTTTATGTACAGTATCATGTCATCTGCAAATAGTGACAATTTGAGTTCTTCTTTACCAATCTGGATGCCTTGTATGTCTTTGTTTTGTCTGATTGCTGTGGCTAGGACCTCCAGTACTATGTTGAATAACAGTGGAGAGAGTGGGCATCCCTGTCTTGTTCCCGATCTTAGATGAAAAGCTTTCAGCGTCTCGCCGTTAAGTATGATGTTAGCTGTGGGTTTGTCATATATAGCCTTTATGATGTTGAGGTACTTGCCTCTATACCCATTTTGTTGAGAGTTTTAATCAGAAATGGATGCTGAATTTTGTCAAATGCTTTTTCAGCATCTATGGAGATGATCATGTGGTTTTTGTTCTTCTTTTTGTTGATGTGGTGATGTTGATGGATTTTCGAATGTTGTACCATCCTTGCATCCCTGGGATGAATCCCACTTGATCATGGTGTATGATCCTCTTGATGTATTTTTGAATTCGGTTTGCTAATATTTTGTTGAGTATTTTTGCATCTACGTTCATCAGGGATATTGGTCTGTAATTTTCTTTTTTGGTGAGGTCTTTGCCCGGTTTTGGTATTAGAGTGATGCTGGCTTCATAGAATGAGTTTGGAAGTATTCCCTCCTCTTCTATTTTTTGGAAAATTTTAAGGAGAATGGGTGTTATTTCTTCTCCATATGTCTAGTAGAATTCAGAGGTGAATCCATCAGGCCCGGGGGTTTTGTTCTTGGGTAGTTTTTTGATTACCAATTCGATTTTGTCGCTGGTGATTGGTCTGTTTAGTTTTTCTGTTTCTTGCTTGGTTGAAATACTTTTTAGAAAGACAATAAAACATGATAATGTGATATAGTGACTGAGAAGGGATGAGGTTGGATACGTTAGGTGGAATAATCCAGGAAGGTCCCTCTGAGGGGGTCATGATGTGGGGGAAGAAGCCAGTTATGGCAAGTCCTGGAGGAGGAGCACTCTGGAAAAAAGGAGCAAGTGCAGGGGTCCTGAAGCAGGAACTTGGTGAGTATATTTTAGGAACAGAAGAAAAGCCATAGACTGGAGAAAAAAGTGAGCACAAGGGATAACTATAGAGGTGAGATGGGTAAGATATGTAAGATCAGACGCCTGTAAGGCCATGTGGGCTGCGACAAGATTTTTCTAGCTATTGTGGAGAAATTGGGTAAGAACAGAGCACAAGGACCAATTAGGAGATTATACAGTATATACTCAAAAAATATTTCTTGAACATCTTCTGTGTGCCAGGAACTGTGCTAGAGGCTGGGGATGTAATGGTGAATAAGATGTGTGTTCCTGTTCTCAGGCTGTTGATGACAGTGGGGGACACAGACAAGTCCCCTATGCAAACTGGTAGTTGCATGTCAGTGTGATATCTGCTAAAATAGGGGTAAACCCAAGTGCTGTGAGAGTACAGAGGAGAGTTACTAGTCTGCGGGGGTAAGGAATGCTTCCTGGAAGAGGTGTCATTTAAGCTGAACTTGAAGGACCTCAGGAATTAGCCAGGTGAAGGGCTGGAGAAGGGCATTCTGGGACAACAAGCAGATTTAGAGGGGGAGAGATAAGTTGGTGAGCTTGAAGACCCACAGGGAATTCTGCATGGCTGGATCTAAGAGGTATATATGCTATAAAAAGGCAATCAGTCTTCAGTTTTTTAATAACCTTTTGAGTTTGCATAGAAAAGGCATTCAAGAGTTTTTCAGCAGCAGAATGATATGGTTCACGGGCCTTCCCAACTGTCAGCTGCCTCTCTCCCTAATCTCCTTGAATCAGTCTTAATAATAAACTGTTAAGCTGTAGCTTTGAACTTGATATTATACTCCATGTTGAAAAATCACAAAGCATGCCAGTTGAACACTGCTGTTCTCCCTAACTAGATGAAAAGGATCAGAGGAGGAACTCTGAGGAATGGAAAAGACCTACCCAGGAAACTGCCTGAGACTACTTAGAATATACCATCAATGAGGCCATAGCTCAGGGTTACAGTGTGGTAAAGTGACTTGAGGCCTGCTTTAAGCTTTTTTATGGATTCTTGAATAATCCATTTTATCAAAGGATGGGACCAGTCAGTTGATTCTATGCTCCAGTCTGCTGACTCATTAAGTTTGTACTGAACCTCTAGTTGTACATGAAATTGATTCCTTATTGGCACAGTTGATCTGCATCTTTTGGGATAGTGGTTCACTGTCCGTACGGTCAGATTTTTTCCTAATTCAAGCTCATTAAGGCACTTAAGACTTTCAAATACCTTTTTTTGATAGGACAGGCTGTTCCTATTTCTCTCTACAATGCATTCCTTACTAGGAACTTGAAATCATAGAAAAAATAGTAAGAACCAACATCTACCTGTGTTCGATATATTTAATTCTCACAGTGGTCCTATGAGGCTGGTACTGGTATTCCTGTTATAGTTGAAAAAATAAAAGCACAAGGAGGTTAAATCACTTGCTCAAGGTTACCAGGGATTTGAGCCCAGGTAATCTGACTCAAGAGCACACATTTTTAAGCAATACACCATGGTTATGACTTATTTAGGGATTATAAAGACCAAGACATAACCATAAACTCATAAAATTATATAAATTGGTAAGTTCTGGCCTTTAGTTCTATAAAATTGAGCATAATTATTCTGAATTCAGTGATTATACAATGGTATCAATATAATGGCTACAAAAAAACATTTATAACCCATAAAAACGGGGTTTCTTTGTATCATTAAGTTTACCTAAATAATTTATTTTCAAACTCTTAGAGTATTAAATTGCTATGATAATGCTCTTGTTAAGCAACTGTGCTTGCTTTCTTAAAGTTTATCAAATATTTCTTTTGAGGAGGGTTGGCAGGAGGAAAGGAGAGAAGAATGATCCAACCTTTGAAAAAAAACAGTCTAAAGGAAACTCAAGTTGGAGTAAGTTCCTCTTGGTAAATTTCCCTCTAATAAACAGAGACTTCTGAAATCTTTCATTTACCTTAGAGCCCAACACCTATAATACATATACACATTATGTATTGCCTAGTACATAATAACGGCTAGAGATCACAATTACTAACCTTTTTTAGAAGTAGGATTTAGATATATGCCAGACTCTATGTAAGCCTTTATGTCTAGGAAAAAGGACTACAGTTAGATCCACTTTACAGAGGAATGAAGAAACTGCAGCTCAGAGAGTTAAAATAATTATCCCAGATCATGTAAGTGGTGAATTATGCTTTGGAGCTCAGAGTTGTCTAATTTCAGAGTCCAAGCTCTTAAGACTACAAATAGTTATAGAGATTTGCTCTAAGAAATAGAATTTTATTTAAATGTGTGGGAATGATTATTACAATGAGGTTGTTTCTCCTACAGTTTTGAACAAGTCAGATGCTTCTTTTCATCCCAAACTGCTTCTTAGTTTAAGTTATCACATCAAAATATGAAATGGGAAGCATTAAAAGCCATTATCTTTTTTCTTGACTTCAACACAGGGCCTTCTTGACACTTTGTTGATGTGTTACAGAATATCATACTTTATGAATGCCTCAGTATTACCAGGTTGTCTCCTTAATCGGAGATCTAAAACATCTCTGTGAAAATGGCTGGCATAGAGGCACCAATACCGCTCCCTTGCAACCCCCGACATTGCTTCAGGGGCTGAGCAGCTCCAGAGAGTAGAGCTTCTGGGCACTACAGGGCGCCATATACAAATATGAAATTCCAAAGAAACCTGGCTCAAAGTAAAATTATGAATACAACACCTGAGAAAGATTCAAAAGAAATCGACCTCATGAATCTTCCTGAAAGGGATTTCAAAATAAAAATCATTAACATGCTCATGGAGATAGAGAGAACTCAGGAATGAATTCTGGTTGGAGATCCAATTTTGAAGAGCACAATGGAGGGTATTAAAAGCTGATTAGATAGAGTGGTGGAGACAATAAATGAAATAGAAATTAGAGAAGAGGAATACAAAGAAGCTGAGGCACAGAGAGAAAAAAGGATCTCTAAGATGAAAGAAAATTGAGAGAATTGTGTGACCAATCCAAACGGAACAATATTGACATTATAGGGGTACCAGAAGAAGACAAGAGAGAGAAAGGGGTAGAAAGTGTCTTTGAGGAGGTAATTGCTGAAAACTTCCTCAATCTGGGGAAGGAAATAGTCTCTCAGGCCATGGAGGTGCACAAATCTCCCAATACAGGGGACCCAAGGAAGACAACACCAAGACATATACTAATTGAAATGGCAAAGATCAAGGATAAGGACAGACTATCAAAAGCAGCCAGAGAGAGAAAAAAGATCACATAAAAAAGGAAAGCCCATCAGGCTATCATCAGACGTCTCAGCAGAAAACTTACAGGCCAGAGGGAGAAGCATGATGTAGTTAATTCAATGAAGCAGAAGGGCCTGGAACCAAGAATACCTTATCTGGCAAGATTATCATTTAAATTTGAAGGACGGATTAAACAATTTCCAGATAAGCAAAAGCTGAGAGAATTTACCTCCCAGAAACCGTCTCTACAGTGCATTTTGGAGGGACTGCTATAAATGGAAGTGTTCCTAAGGTATAATAGCTGTCACCAGAGGTAATAAAACCACAGTAAAAACAGTAGAACAGTTAATTACTAAGCAAATGCAAAATTAAATCAGCTATCCCCAAAGTCAATCAAGGGATAGACAAAGAGTACAGAATATGATACCTAATATATAAAAAGTGGAGGGGAAGAAAAAGGAGAAAAAAAGAACCTTTAGATTGTGTTTGTAATAGTGTATTAAGTGAGTTAAGTTAGACTCTTAAATAGAAAGGAAGTTAACCTTGAACCTTTGATAACCACAAATCTAAAGCCTGCAATGGCAATAAGTACATACCTATCGATAATCACCCTAAATGTAAATGGACTGAATACACCAATTAAGAGACATAGAGTCTTGGGCATAAACATGAGCAACTTCTTCATGAACATATTTCCCCAGGCAAGAGAACCAAAAGCAAAAATAACAAATGGGACTATATCATACTAAAAAGCTTCTGTACAGCAAAGGATACCATCAGTAGAAGAAAAAGACATCCTACAGTATGGGAGAATATATTCATAAATGACGTATCCAATAAGGGGTTGACATCCAAATTATATAAAGAGCTCATGCACCTCAACAAACAAAAAACAAAACAGCCAATTAAAAAATGGGCAGAGGAGCTGAACAGACACTTCTCCAAAGAAGAAATTCAGATGGCCAACAGGCACATGAAAAGATGCTCCACATCACTAGTCATCAGAGAAATACAAATTAAAACCACAATGAGATATCACCTCACACCAGTAAGGACGGCCAACATCCAAAAGACAAACAACAACAAATGTTGGCGAGGATGTGAAGAAAGGGGAACCCTCCTATACTGCTGGTGGGAATGTAAATTAGTACAACCATTGTGGAAAGCAGTATGGAGGTTCCACAAAAAACTCAAAATACAAATACCACTTGACCCAGGAATTCCACTCCTAGGAATTTATCCTAAAAATGCAGCAGCCCATTTTGAAAAAGAATGCACCACTATGTTTATTGCAGCACTATTTACAATAGCCAAGAAATGGAAGCAACCTAAGTGTCCATCAGTAGATGAATGGATAAAGAAAATTGGTACATATACACAATGGAATATTATTCAGCCATAAGAAGAAAACAAATGCTACCATTTGCAACAACATGGATGGAGCTAGAGGGTATTATGCTCTGTGAAATAAGCCAGGTGGAGAAAGACAAGTATCAGATGATTTCACTCATCAGTGGAGTATAAGAACAAAGAAAAAACTGAAGGAACAAAACAGCAGCAGACTCACAGAAGCCAAGAATGGACTAACAGTTACCAAAGGGAAAGGGAATGGGGAAGATGGGTGGGAAGGGAGGGATAAGGGGGTAAAAGAGCTATTACAATTAGCACACATAATGTAGCAGGGGTGGGGGTGGGATGGGGGGATACAGGGAAGGCAGTATAACACGGAGAAGACAAGTAGTGATTCTATAACATCGTACTACGCTGATGGACAGTGACTGCAATGGGGTACATGGTGAGGACTTGATAATAGGGGGAGTCTAGTAACCATAATGTTGCTCATGTAACTATATATTAATAATAGCAAAAAAAAAAAGAGTCACTGAATGGATAAAAAAACAAGACCCATCTATATTCTCCCCACAAGAGACTCACTTTAAAACCAAAGACATACACAGACTAAAAGGGAAGGGATGGGAAAAGATATTTCATGCAACTAATAGGGAGAAAAAAGCAGGAGTTGCAGTACTTGTATCAGACAAAATAGACTTCAAAACAAAAAAAGTCACAAGAGACAAAAAAGGATATTACATAATGATTAAGGAGTCCATCGAACAAGAAGATATGATTATAAATATCTATGCACCCCAAACAGGATCACCCACATATGTAAAACAAATACTAATAGATTTAAAAGGGGATATAGAATACAATGCATTAATTCTAGGAGACTTCAACACAATACTCACTCCAAAGGACAGATCAACCAGACAGAAAATAAGTAAGGAGACAGAGGCACTGAACAACACATTAGAACAGATGGACCTAACAGGCATCTACAGAACTCTACACCCAAAAGCAGCAGAATACACATTCTTCTCAAGCGCACATGGAACATTTTCAAGAATAAATCATATACTAGGCCACAAAAAGAGCCTCGGTAAATTCAAAAAGATTGAAGTTGTACCAACGAGTTTCTCAGATCACAAAGCTATGAAGCTAGAAATAAAATACCAAAGAAAATGAAAAATCCCACAAACACATGGAGGCTTCACAATGTGCTCCTAAATGACCAATGGATCAATGACCAAATAAAAACAGAGATTAAGCAATATATGGAGACAAATAATAATAATTCAACACCACAAAATTTGTGGGATGCAGCGAAGGCCATGCTAAGAGGAAAGTATATTGCAATACAGGCCTACCTCAGGAAAGAAGAACAATCCCATATGAACAGCTTAAACTCACAATTAATGAAAGTAGAAAACAGAAGAACACATGAGGCCCAAAGTCAGTAGAAGGAGGGACCTAATAAAGATTAGAGCAGAAATACATAAAATCAAGAAGAATAAAACAATGTAAAGAATCAGTGAAAGCAGGAGCTATTTCTTCGAGAAAATAAAATAGATAAACCCCTAGCCAGACTTATCAAGAAAAAAAGAGAGTCTACACACATAAACAGAATCAGAAACGAGAAAAGAAAAATCAGTATGGACACCACAGAAATACAAAGAATTATTAGAGAATACTATGAGAAATTATATGCCAACAAACTGGACAACCTAGAATAAACGGACAACTTTCTAGAAAAATACAAGTTCCCAAGGCTGACCCAGAAAGAAACAGAAAATCTGAACAGACCAATTACCAGCAACGAAATTGAATTAGTAATAAAAAAAACTACCCAAGAACAAAACCCCTGGACCATATGGCTTCACTGCTGAATTTTATCAAACATTTAGTTAAGACCTAATACCCATCCTTCCTTAAAGTTTTCCAAAGAGTAGAAGAAGAGGGAATACTTCCAAACTCGTTCTATGAGGCCAGCATCACTCTAATACCAAAAGCAGGAAAAGACACCACAAAAAAGAAAATTGCAGACAAATATCCCTGATGAACATAGATGCAAAAATACTCAACAAAATATTAGCAAACCAAATTCAATAATACATCAAAAATATCATCCATCGTGATCAAGTGGGATTTATTCCACGAATGCAAGGATGGTACAACATTCAAAAATCCATCACCATCATCCACCACATCAACAAAAAGAAGGACAAAAACCACATGATCTTCTCCATAGATGCTGAAAAGCATTTGACAAAATTCAACATCCATTCATGATAAAAACTCTTAATGAAATGGGTATAGAGGGCAAGTACCTCAACAAAATAAAGGCTATATATGACAAACCCACAGCGAACATTGTACTTAACAGCGAGAAGCTGAAAGCTTTTCCTTTAAGTTCAGGAACAAGACAAGGATGCCCACTCTCCCCACTTCTATTCAACATAGTACTGGAGGTCCTAGCCATGGCAATCAGACAACACAAAGAAATAAAAGGCATACAGATTGGCAGGGAAGAAGTTAAACTGCCCCTTTTTGCAGATGACATGATATTGTGCATAAAAAAACCCTAAAGAATCTACTCCAAACCTACTAGATCTAATATCTGAATTCAGCAAAGTTGCGGGATACAAAATCAGTGCGCAGAAATCTATGGCATTCCTATACATGAACAATGACCTAGCAGAGAGAGAAATCAGGAAAACAATTCCATTCACCATTGCATCAAAAAGAATAAAATACCTAGGAATAAACCTAACCAAGGATGTGAAAGACCTATACACTGAAAACTACAAGACACCCATGAGAGAAATTAAAGAAGATACCAATAAATGGAAACACATCCCATGCTCATGGATAGGAAGAATTAATATTGTAAAAATGGCCATCCTGCCTAAAGCACTCCACAGATTCAATGAAATTCCTATCAAAATACCAACAGCATTTTTCAACAAAATAGAGAAAATCATTCTAAAATTCATATGGAACCAAAAAAGACCCTGAATAGCCAAAGCAATCCTGAGTAGGAAGAATAAAGCTGGGGGGATTATGCTCCCCAACTTCAAGCTTTACTACAAAGCCACAGTACTCAACACAATTTGGTATTGGCACAAGAACAGACCCATAGACCAATGGAACAGACTAGAGAGCCCTGATATAAACCCAACCATATATGGTCAATTAATATACAATAAAGGAGCCGTGGACATACAATGGGGAAACGAAAGCCTCTTCAACAGCTGGTGTTGGCAAAACTGGACAGCTACATTCAAGAGAATGAAACTGGATTACTGTTTAACCCCATACACAAAAGTAAACTCGAAGTGGATCAAGGACCTGAATGTAAGTCATGAAACCATAAAACCCTTAGAAGACAACATAGGCAAAAATCTCCTGAATATAAGGATGAACGACTTCTTCCTGAACGCATCTCTTTGAGCAAGGGAAACAAAAGGAAAAATGAACTCATGGGACTACATCAAACTAAAAGGTTTCTGTACAGCAAAGGAAACCATTAACAGAACAAAAAGGCATGCAACAGTATGGGAGAATATATTTGTAAATGACATAACTGACAAGGGGTTATTAACACCCAAAATATATAAAGAACTTACAAGCCTCTACACCCAAAAAGCAAATAACCCTATTAAAAAATGGGTAGAGGATATGAAGAGACAGTTCTCCAAAGAAGAATTTCAGACGGCCAACAGACACATGAAAAGATGCTCCACATCACTAATCATCAGGGAAATGCAAATTAAAACCACAATGAGATATCACCTCACACCAGTAAGGATGGCCACCATCAAAAAGACTAAGAACAACAAATGCTGGCGAGGATGCGGAGAAAGGGGAACCCTCCTACACTGCTGGTTGGTATGTAAGCTAGTTTAATCATTGTGGAAAGCAATATGGAGGTTCCTCAAAAAACTAAAAATACAAATACCATTTGATCCAGGAATCCCACTCCTTGGAATTTACCCAAAGAATACAACTTCTCAGATTCAAAAAGACATGTGCACCCCTATGTTTACTGCAGCACTTTTTACAATAGTCAAGATATGGTAGCAACCTAAGTGTCCATCAGTAGATGAATGGATAAAGAAGAGGTGGTACACATACACAGTGGAATACTATTCAGCCATAAGAAGAAAACAAATCCTACCATTTGCAAAATTATGGATGGAGCTGGAGGATATTATGCTCAGTGAAATAAGCCAGGTGGGGAAAGACAAGTGCCAAATGATTTCCCTCATTTGTGGAGTATAACAACAAAGTAAAACTGAAGGAACAAAATAGCAGCCGACTCAGAGACTCCAAGAAGGAACTGGTGGTACCAAAGGGAAGGGGTGTGGGAGGGTGGGTGGGAAGGGTGGGAGACGGGGAATGTGGGGTATATGTTTAGTACACATGGTGTGGGGAATCACAGGGAAAACAGTGTAGCACAGAGAAGGCAAACAGTGAATCTGTGTCATCTTACTATTCTGATGGACAGTGACTGAATTGGGGTATGAGTGGGGACTTGATAATATGGGTAAATGTAGTAACCACATTGTTTTTTCATGTGAAACCTTCATAAGAGTGTATATCAATAATCCCTTAATAAAAAAAAGAAAAAATTCATCAAAAAGATCATCCATCATGATCAAGTGGGATTTATACCAGGGATGCAAGGATGGTACAACATTCGAAAATCCATCAACATCATCCACCACATTAGCAAAAAGAAGGACAAAAACCACATGACTATCTCCGTTGATGCTGAAAAGCATTTGAAAAAATTCATCGTCCATTCATGATAAAAACTCTCAATGAAATGGGTATAAAGGGCAAGTACCTCAACATAATAAAGGCCATATATGACAAACCCACAGCCAACATTATACTTAACAGGAAGAAGCTGAAAGCTTTTACTTTAAGATCGGGAACAAGACAGGGATGCCCACTCTCCCCACGTCTATTCAACATAGTACTCAGGTCCTAGCCATGGCATTCAAACAACACAAAGAAATAAAAGGCATCCAGATTGGCAAGGTAGAAGTTAAACTGTCCCTGTTTGCAGATGACATGATATTGTACATAAAAAACTCTAAAGAATCCATTCCACAACTACTAGATCTAATATCTGAATTGAACAAAGTTCTGGGATACAAAATTAATACACAGAAAACTGTTGCATTCCTATACACTAACGATGAACTAGCATAAAGAGACATCAGGAAAACAATTCCATTCACCACTGCATCAAAAAGAATAAAATACCTAGGAATAAACCTAACCAAGGAAGTGAAAGACCTATACTCTGAAAACTACAAGACACTCATGAGAGAAATTAAAGAACATACCAATAATGGAAACACATCCTGTGCTTGTGGGTAGGAAGAATTAATATTGTCAAAATGACTATCCTGCCTAAAGCAATCTACAGATTCAATGCAATTCCTGTCAAAATACCAACAGTATTCTTCAGTGAACTAGAGCAAATCATTCTAAAATTCATATGGAACCACAAAAGACCCCAAATAGACAAAGCAATCCTGAGTAGGAAGAATAAAGCTGGGGGGATTATGCTCCCCAACTTCAAGCTCTACTACAGAGCCCCAGTACTCAAGACAATTTGGTACTGGCACAAGAACAGACCCATAGACCAATATAACAGACTAGAGAGCCCTGATATAAACCCAACCATATATGGTCAATTAATATACAATAAAGGAACCATGTATATACAATGGTGAAATGACAGCCTCTTCAACAGCTGGTGTTGGCAAAACTGGACAGCTACATGCAAGAGAATGAAACTGGATTACTGTTAAACCCCATACACAAAAGTAAACTCGAAATGGATCAAGGACCTGAATGTAAGTCATGAAACCATAAAACTCTTAGAAGACAGCATAGGCCAAAATCTCCTGAATATAAGGATGAATGACTTCTTCCTGAACGCATCTCCTGAGCAAGAGAATCAAAAGCAAAAATGAACATATGGGACTGCATGAAACTAAAAAATTTCCGTACAGCAAAGCACACCTTCAACAGAACAAAAAGGCATCCTACAGTATGGGAGAACATATCCAACAAGGGGTTAACATCCAAAATATATAAAGAACTCGAACACCTCAACACCCAAAAAGCAAATAACCCTATTAAAAAGTGGGCAGAGGATATGAAGAGACAGTTCTCCAAAGAAGAAATTCAGATGGCCAACAGACACATGAAAAGATGCTCCACATCACTATTCATCAGGGAAATGCAAATTAAAACCACAATGAGATATCACCTCACACCAGTAAGGATGGGCACCATCCAAAAAACTAAGAACAACACATGCTGGCAAGGATGCAGAGAAAGGGGAACCCTCCTACACTGGTGGTAAAGTAAGGTAGTTCAACCATTGTGGAAAGCAATATGGAGGTTCCTCAAAAAACTAAAAATACAAATACCATTTGACCTGGGAATCCCACTCCTTGGAATTTACCCAAAGAATACAACTTCTCAGATTCAAAAAGACATATGCACCCCTATGTTTATTGAAGCACTATTTACAATAGCCAAGAAATGGAAGCCCTAATTGTCCATCAGTAGATGAATGGATAAAGAAGAGGTGATACATTTACACAGTGGAATACTGTTCAGTCATAAGAAAGAAACAAATCCTACCATTTGCAACAATTTGGATGGAGCTGGAGGATATTATGGTCAGGGAAATAAGCCAGGTGGGGAAAGACAAGTGCCAAATGATTTCCCTCAAAACTTCCAATTCAGACATCACACTTCAAGACAAATTGTGGATGGCAGAAAAGTAGCTTAGTAAATCAAAGCTGGGTGATTTCTGGGAATGCCGTCTAGGAGACAGCAACCTGCAAAATTGGGGTGGTGTCAAAGGATGTGGTATATGTCTTAAACAAGCAACTAGTATGTGGTGCTACCTTCTCTGGCCAGAATACCAGAGTCCAGGGTGGAGGTGGGAGTGGTCCTTCTTACATTTATATTTACTAACTTAACCATAGAAGTTTTGCTTTTTGTCCCTGCAACTTTGGATTCAGTGGTTCGACAGTCCTATTTCCCCAGGAATGCTTCCTTCCAGGGAACACGGACATTAACTTGATTCCATTAAACTGGAAGCTGAAACTTCTCACTGGCCATTTTGGGCTCCTCATGTGGCAGAGAAGGGGTTTGCACTATTGGCTAGTAGAGTTGATCCTGATTATCAAGTGGAAATTAGGTTGCTGCTATCAACAGGGACAAGGAGAACTCTATCTTTTCCCAGTGGATTCACTGGGGTACCTCTTAGTACTCCCATACCCAATAGACATCAATGTAAACTGTAACAAAGCAGTACAGACAGAACCACTAAGGGCATGAATCCTATGGAAATGAAAGTTTAGGTCATCCCACTAAGCAAAGAATCCTCTCCAGCCAATGTGCTGGCAGAAAATAAGGGGAACATGGAATAAATGGTGGAAGAAGGCAGCTATCAGCATTAGCTTAGCCTCCTGACCACCTGTTGAGGCAGGATCTGTAGCTACTGTGGATATCTTATATGCATTGATTATTTCTCCTTCTCCCCCACTTCTTTACTCTCTGGCATGAAAAACATTGGTGATGGCTAACTTTACAATTTAGGTTCCAGATGGAAGCAAACCTGAGCTGCTATCACTTGGCTACGATGTGGTTGGTAGTCAAGTTGGTTGGGCTTCATGCCTCCTATGTGGCCTACTCCCATCCATTCTCTGTGCTTATTTGCCATGTGCCCCAGGAAGCTAAGCTCCATGTACTGTATTACCTGGGCTCATTGCTTTCTTGGGTACTGCCAGTGAGAGGCACTAGCAAGAGATTGGTATGCAGGATAGAGAGGGTTTGGGGTTTTCACCTGCTCTGTACTGAATTTTCTTAATTTCTGGTAGTGGCTGCTTCCTTCCAAGACAACAGCTCCTGCCAGAAGCCCCTCTTCCATGGCTTTGGGTCTCACTGATTTCAGGAAACTCCATTTCCTTCCCCTTGCCTTCTCAAGCAAGCGTGGCAATAACTTCCTGCTGTTGCTAGCCTCTGGCTACCTCAACCTTCTCTTTTGGTTTCCTTAACAGTGCCCACAACTCTTGAATAGTCTCTTCATGAAAGTTTCTTGAATCATCTGAGTTTAGTTCAGTTTCCTGCTGCAACTCTGACTGATAGATCAATCATTTAAAGGTGAGACGCAAAATTCTCAAAGCAAATCTGTTTATTATTAAATAATAAATCAAGCCATAAAACATATTAAGAAGGATGAGATGAAAGTTAAGTCATTCTTTACTAAACATTTATTGGGTACTTACTATGTGTTAATTAGGTGTTGGGTATATCAAAATTAATGTCAGTTACTGTCCCAGTGTACAGGCCTGGAGGCAGAGGTGTACACAAACTGTACAGTGTGATAGGTGTTCTGTAATAGAATTTCAAAGGATATGGAACAGATTTGGAGTTTGCTCATTTATTTCAGAACTTGGAATTATTTTAATCTTCCTCCCATCATACCCCATAAAATGGTCATTTTGGGTGCATGCAAAATCTAAGAAAAACACAATTTTAAAATGCCACAGAAAAGAATCTAGAGGGATACCCACCAAAGTGTTCCCAGGGAAAAGTGGTAAAAAGAGAAAAAAAATTCATTATCACTTTACATCTTCTATATCATTTTAATGTTTTGCAATTTTTAATTAAAAAATTGGTAAAACTTCTATGCAGTGAAATATGTAGTATAAAAGAAAGAAAGAAAAGAAATAATGCTTATGGCAGACCTCAGAGAGGATGATAATGGTTTAGACCTTAATGAATGGATAGGAGGAATTTATGGAGTAGAGAAAGGGGAAAGGATAAAACAGTCACAGAATATCTTATCCTTGTTTCAAAGTGTTGTAGTACCTCCTTCACATCTGCCCTTGTAAATTAATTTGTTGATAACATCTTGTCAGAAAACAAATATATATTGAGTACCTGCTCTATGCCAGTACAATAGATACCAAGGCAGTGTAAATCAGAGTTCCTGCTCTCAAAGCATTTATAGTCCCAATGGGGAGTTAAGACATTCTCAGAACAGTTAGAGACAGACCATGGTTAAGTGCCAATGGGTTTGGCCCATGAAAGAGCAGGAAAAGCTGAGTATACTGCTAATATTTGAGTTTGGGAAAGCTGGAAAAAAGCTGTTTTGAAAGCAGATATACCTATAGTAAAATGCCACCGTCTATGGAAATCACTATTTGGCTATGCAGATGAGCAGTGCTACACAAGTCATGTTTAGACTGCAGGGTGCCAGGAACTATAATAATCTCTACCTTCTAGTGAATTAGACTGGGTGCAGCACTGTGCAGATTCGTTTGCATACATTATCATTTAATCTTCACAGCAACTCTATGAGGCACACATGACCCCTGTTTTTCAGATGAGGAGAGTGAGACTTGGAGAGGTTATGTCACTAGCTAAGGCCTTGCAACCAGTGGGAAAGTGACAGATTAGGAATTGAACACCAGTGTGTCCAACTCCAAATCACTGTGACACTGTATTGTATCATCCAGGAGGATGTAGGAGATACCAGTTCTTCCCTCAGGCATCAGGTGAAGGCATAGGCAGGTATGCTAGCAGGCGTTGATCAGCTCCTCAGGCAGCTGTCACTGCAACACCAATGTCATCAAAAGAAACTCAGAAGAAGTGATGAATGTGGACTGGACTGGGCAAGGAGGGCTTCAGGAAGGAGTTGAATTTTGAGCCAAGCCTTAAAGGATGGATCAAATTTAAATAAAGGAAATGGCCTTCCAAGCAGAGGAGGCTACAGCTGGAAAGGAGAAGGAATGGGTATGGATAAGGCATTAATGGAATGGAAAGTCTGTATTGGGGCCTTATGGAAAGTCAAATGTAGAAAAATCAGATATGGAAGACCTGGAATGCCCTCAAATCTACTGTAGGAAGGAAAAGCCATAATATGATTTTGAATGGAGATGGAAAGGTGGTAGAAGGAGGATATCTTGTGTCCTTAAAGGAACTTTTTTAGGTAGGCTGCAATATTCAGGATGGATTGGAATTAGCTATTTAAACTAGATCAGATTGGGGTTGATATTGGTCCAGAGTGGCAAGAGGGAAAATAGAAAAGAAGGAGGTGGGTGTGAGAAATATTTTGAAGGAAAAAATAGAGATGCTTGGCAATTGATTGGTCTCAGAAAGAGAGGAAAGGAAGCAGACAAGAATCTAGGGCAATACCTTTGAGCACAGGTGCAAGAACAGAGCTTACTTTTGGTGATGTGTTGTGGCCTTTCTCAGGGGAGAGCAGATAGAATGTGGAAAACAAAGGGCAGAGGAATAAGCCAAGGAGGGTGATGAGCCTGGGAAGGACAGAGAGAGGGAGGGAAGGAGGAATTTCAGGGAATCAAAGTCAGGAAAACCAAGGGGGAGAGGGAGGCAGTCTCAAACAATTCAGAGGTAACCACCAGGTCACATGGTATAGAGCTGGCAAGAGGAATCACAGCTGGAAAGAGATCACTGGCTTTATTGCCTCAAAGTATATCACTTTGATAAGGCTTTCATCTCAGTAAAAACTACCAAACAACCAAGGTGAAGGCTGTTGGAAAAAGGCTCAGGTGATGCTGGACTCCACCTCCTGTTGACAAGGCTGGTATCAGTGTCTTCTTAGAGAAGGAGCTGAAGCTCAACGCGGTTAATGAACTCTCTCAAGGCCACATAATGGAAGTAATGGAACGAGGATTTGGAACCAGGTTTTCCACATCACCACATTGTTGTGCTGGAGTGTGCACTGATGGCTCCAAAATGATAATACAAACATCTACGTTTAATATGAATATGTACATTTACTATGAACATTTAACGAGCACTTTCTGAGCACTAAGTACTGTGCTGAATAGCTTACATATATTAATTTTATTTTATGACACCCTTCGGAGTAGGTATTATTAATTCTATTTTTAAATTTAGGTATCATTAATATACAATTACATGAGCAACATTGTGGTTATTAGATTCCCCCCATTATCAAGTCTCCACCACATACCCCATTACAGTCACTGTCCATCAGCGTAGTAAGATGCTATAGAGTCACTACTTGTCTTCTCTGTGCTATACTGCCTTCCTGTGCACCCCCCTACATTATGTGTGCTAATCGTAATGCCCCTTGTTCCCCTATTCCTCCCTTCCCACCCATCCTCCCCAGTCCCTTTCCCTTTGGTAACTGTTAGTCTGTTCTTGGGTTCTGTGAGTCTGCTGCTGTTTTGTTCCTTTAGTTTTTTCTTTGTTCTTATACTCCACAGATGAGTGAAATCATTTGGTACTTGTCTTTCCCTGCCTGGCTTATTTCACTGAGCATAATATCCTCTAGTTCCATCCATGTTGTTGCAAATGCCTGGATTTGTTTTCTTCTTATGGTTGAATAATATTTCATTGTGTATATGTACCAATTTTCTTTATCCATTCATCTACTGATGGACACTTAGGTTGCTTCCATTTCTTGGCTATTGTAAATAGTGCTGCAATAAACATAGGGGTGCATCTGTCTTTTTCAAACTGGGCTCCTGCATTCTTAGGGTAAATTCCTAGGAGTGAAATTCCTGTGACAAATGGTATTTCTATTTTGAGTTTTTTGAGGAACCTCCATACTGCTTTCCACAATGGTTGAACTAATTTACATTCCCACCAGCAGTGTAGGAGGGTTCCCCTTTCTCCACATCCTCCCCAACATTTGTTTGTCTTTTGGATGTTGGCCATCCTAACTGGTGGGAGGTGATATCTCACTGTGGTTTTATTTTGCACTTCTCTGATGAGTTCCTCTGCCCATTTTTTAATTGGATTATTTGCTTTTTGTTTGTTAAGGTGCATGAGCTCTTTGTATATTTTGGATGTCAACCCCTTATCAGATATGTCATTTGTGAATATATTCTTTCATACTGTAGGATGCTTTTTGTTCTACTGATGGTGTCCTTTGCTGTACAGGTTTTGAGTTTGATATAGTCCCACTTGTTCATTTTTGCTTTTGTTTCCCTTGCCCATGGAGATATGTTCATGAAAAAGTGGTCATGTTTATATTCAAGAGAGTTTTGCCTATGTTTTCTTTTAAGAGTTTTATGGTTTCATGACTTACATTCAGGTTCTTGATCCATTTTGAGTTTACTTTTGTGTATGGAGTTAAACAGTAATCCAGTTTCATTCTCCTACATGTAGCTGTCCAGTTTTGCCAACACCAGTTGTTGAAGAGGCTGTCATTTCCCCCTTGTATATCCATGGCTCCTTTATCATATTTTAATTGACCATATATGCTTGGGTTAATATCTGGACTCTCTATTCTGTTCTACTGGTGTATGGGTCTGTTCTTGTACCAGTACTAAATTGTCTTGATTACTGTGGTTTTATAGTAGAGCCTGAAGTTGGGGAGCGAGATCCTCCCAGCTTTATTCTTCCTTCTCAGGATTGCTTTGGCTATTCAGAGTCTTTTGTGGTTCCATATGAATTTTAGAACTATTTGTTCTAGTTCGTTGAAGAATGCTGTCAGTATTTGATAAGGATTGCTTTGAATCTGTAGATTGCTTTAGGCAGGATAGCCATTTTGACAATATTAATTATTCCTACCCAAGAGCATGGGATGAATTTTAATTTATTAGTGTCCTCTTTAATTTCTATTAAGAGTGTCTTGTAGTTTTCAGAGTATAGGTCTTTCACTTCCTTGGTTAGGTTTATTCCTAGGTATTTTATTCTTTTTGATGTGATTGTGAATGGAATTGTTTTCCTGGTTTCTCTTTCTGCTAGATCATCATTAGTGTACAGGAATGCAACAGATTCCTGTGTATTAATTTTGTATCCTGCAACTTTGCTGAATTCAGATATTAGTTCTTATAGTTTTGGAGTGGATTCTTTAGGGTTTTTTATGTACAATATCATGTCGTCTGCAAACAGTAACAGTTTGACTTCTTCCTTACCAATCTGGATACCTTTTATTTCTTTGTGTTGTTTGATTGCTGTGACTAGGACCTCTGGTACTATGTTGAATAGAAGTGGGGAGAGTGTGCATACCTGTCTTGTTCCCGATCTTAGGTGAAAAGCTTTCAGCTTCTTGCTGTTAAGTATGTTGTTGGCTGTGTGTTTGTCATATATAGCCTTTATTTTGTTGAGGTACTTGCCCTCTATACCCATTTTGTTGAGAGTTTTTGTCATGAATGGATGTTGAATTTTTTCGAATGCTTTTTCGTTATCTATGGAGATGATCATGTGGTTTTTGTCCTTCTTTTTGTTGATTTGGTAGATGATATTGATGGATTTTTGAATGTTGTACCATCCTTGCATCCCTGGGATGAATCCCACTTGATCATGGTGTATGATCCCCTTGATGTATTTTTGAATTTGGTTTGTTAATATTTTGTTGAGTATTTTTGCATCTATGTTCATCAGGGATATTGGTCTGTAGTTTTATTTTTTTTGTGGTGTCTTTGCTTGGTTTTGGTATCAGAGTGATGCTGGCTTCATAGAATGAGTTTGGAAGTATTCCCTCCTCTTCCATTTTTTTCGAAAACTTTAACAAGACTGGGTATTACATCTTCTGATAAAATTCAGTGGTGAATCCATCTGGTCCGGGTGTTTTGTTCTTGGGTAGTTTTTTGATTACCAATTCAATTTCATTGCTGATAATTGGTCTGTTTAGATTTTCTGTTTTTTCCTGGGTCAGTCTTGGAAGATTGTATTTTTCTAGAAAGTTGTTCATTTCTTCTAGGTTATCCAGTTGTTACCATATAGTTTTTCATAGTATTCTCTAATAATTCTTTGTATTTCTGTAGTGTCCATAGTGATTTTTTCTTTCTCATTTCTGATTCTATTTATGTGTGTAGATTCTCTTTTCTTCTTAATGAGTCTGGCTAGGGGTTTATCTATTTTGTTCATTTTCTCAAAGAACCAGCTCTTTATTTCATTAATTTTCTCTATTGTTTTATTCTCAATTTTATTTATTTCTTCTCTGATCTTTATTATGTCCCTTCTTCTGCTGACTTTGGATCTCATTTGTTCTTCTTTTTCTCGTTTCAATAATTGTGAATTTAGACTATTCATTTGGGATTGTTCTTCCTCCTTTAAATAGGCCTGGATTGCTATATACTTTCCTCTTAGAACTGTCTTCGCTGTGTCCCACAGAAGTTGGAGCATTGTGCTGTTGTTTTCATTTGTCTCCATATATTGCTTTATCTCTGTTTTAATTTGGTCATTGATCCATTGATTATTTAGGAGCATGTTATTAAGCCTTCATGTGTTTGTGAGCCTTTTTGTTTTCTTTGTAAAATTTATTTCCAGTTTTATACCTTTGTGATCTGCGAAGTTGGTTGTTACAATTTCAATCTTTTTGAATCTATTGAGGCTCTTTTTGTGGCCTAATATGTGGTCTATTCTAGAAAATGTTCCATGTGCACCTGAGAAGATTATGTATTCTGCTGCTTTTGGGTGTAGAGTTCAGTAGATGTCTGTTAGGTCCATCTGTTCTAATGTGTTGTTCAGTGCCTCTGTGTCCTTACTTATTTTCTGTCTGGTTGATCTGTCCTTTGGAGTGAGTATTGTGTTGAAGTCTCCTAAAATGAATGCATTGCATTCTATTTCCCCCTTTAATTCTGTTAGTATTTGTTTCACATATGTAGGTGCCCCTGTGTTTGGTGCATAGATATTTATAATGGTTATATCCTCTTGTTGGACTGACCCCTTTATCATTATGTAATGTCCTTCTTTGTCTCTTGTTACTTTCTTTGTTTTGAAGTCTATTTTGTCTGATACAAGTACTGCAACACCTGCTTTTTTCTCCCTATTGTTTTTATGAAATATCTTTTTCCATCCCTTCCCTTTTAGTCTGTGTATGTCTTTGGGTTTGAAGTGAGTCTCTTGTAGGCAGCATATAGATGGGTCTTGCTTTTTTATCCATTCTATAACTCTGTGTCGTTTGATTGGTGCAGTCCGTCCATTTACATTTAGGGTGATTATCGATAGGTATGTACTTATTGCCATTGCAGGCTTTGGATTCGTGGTTACCAAAGGTTCAAGGGCAGCTTCTTTACTATCTAACCATATAACTTAACTCACTTATTATGCTATTGTAATCACCATCTGATGATTCTTTATTTCTCTCCCTTCTTTTTCTTTCTCCTCTACTCTTTATAAGTCAGTGTTTTATTCTGTACTCTTTGTGTTTCCCTTGACTGATTTTGTGTATAGCTGATTTTATTTTGCATTAGTTAGTGTTTAGCTGGTCTACTTCCTTTGCTGTGGTTTTATTTTCTCTGAAGACAGCTATTTAGCCTTAGGCATACTTCCATATAGAGCAGTCCCTTTAAATTACACTGTAGAGATGGTTTGTGGAGGTGAATTCCCTCAACTTTTGCTTATCTGGGAATTGTTTAATCCCTCCTTCAAATTTAAATGATAATATTGTTGGATACAGTATTCTTGGTTCAAGGCCCTTCTGTTTCATTGCATTGAATATATCATGCCATTCGCTTCTGGCCTGTAAGTTTTCTGCTGAGAAGTCTGATGATAGCCTGATGGGTTTTCCTTTATAGGTGATCTTTTTTCTCTCTCTGGCTGCTTTTAATACTCTGTCCTTGTCTTTGATCTTTGCATTTTAGTTATTATATGTCCTCCTTGGATCCCTTGTGTTGTGAAATCTGTGGACTTCCATGGGCTGAGAGACTATTTCCTTCCCTAGATTGGGGAAGTTTTCAGCAATTATTTCTTCAAAGACACTTTCTATCCATTTTTCTCTCTCTTCTTCTGGTACCCTTATAATGTGAATGTTGTTCCATTTGGATTGGTCACACAGTTCTCTTAATATTCTTTTATTCCTAGAGATCCTTTTATCTCTCTCTGCTTCAGCTTCTCTGTATTTCTGTTCTCTGATTTCTATTCCATTAACAGTCCCTTCCACCTCATCCAGTCTGCTCTTAAATCCTTCCATTGTTTGTTTCATTTCTGTTATCTCCCTCCTGAATTCATCCCTTTTCTCTTGAATATTTCTCTGTAGCTCCATCAGCATGCTTATGACTTTTATTTTGAATTCTTTTTCAGGAAGATTGGTGATTTCAGTCTCACCAAACCTTCTCTCTGGTGTTTGAGGGATTTTGGATTGAACAAGGTTCTTCTGCCTTTTCATGGTGATGGGAGTGGTTACTGGCAAGTAGCACGTGTCAGCTGGGAGAACAAAGTCCCTTTCTGCTTGCCGGTCGCCTTTCCTGTCTCTGCTGTTTGTGCTGGTTAACCACACACAGGGAGCAGCCTTTGGGTTAATACCCTAGGATGCCGTGGGTGGGGTGGCCCACAGGATAGCCTCGGGCACTGGCAGGGGTCACAGGCCAGCAGCATGTGTGTCTGCCGCAAGGACAAGGCTCCTTCGTGACTCCCTGTCTCTGCGCCCATCTCCTCTGTCTGTGCCAGTCAACCACATGCAGGGAGAAGCCTCTGGGTTAATCACCTAAACTGCCACGGGCAGGGCAGTCTTCGAGATGGCCTAGAGCACTGGAAGGGTTTGCAGGCCAGCAGCGTGTGTTCTGCCATGAGAACAGAGCTCCTTTGCGCCTCCTGGTCTCCATGCCCATTTCCGCTGTCTGTGCCAGTCAACTGCACGCCGGGAGCAGTCTCTGGGTTAATTCCCTAAGCTTCGGTGGGTGGTGGCGGCCCTCGGTATGGCCTAGGGTGCTGGCGGGGGTCGCAGGCAAGCAGCGTGTGTTCTGCCACAAGAACAAAGCCTCTTCATGCCTCCCAATCTCTGTGCCTGTGTCCACTGTCTGTGCCGGTCAACCGCACGCAGGGGGCAGCCTCTGGGTCTGGGCTGGTTAGCTGCGCGCAGGGAGAAGCGTCTGTGTTAAGCTGCGTGGTTGTGTAGGCGGGGCTTCTCTCCGGCTGGTCTGCAGTAATAACGGGGACAGGCGGTTTGCTTGCAGGTGCCAGCGGGGAGGAAGGAACCGCAGGCTGCTTATTGATGTGAGGGGTCTTGGAGCTGTGTTGCCAACCAGGGGGTTAGGATGCCTGAAGTTCCTTAAAGTTCCCAACCTGCTGGGCTGAGTGTGCCAGGACGATTTTGTCCACCTGTTAAACGCTTGTCCCTATAAGACTTTTAAAGCGCCTGCTTTTCTTTTGTCCCAGGGCAGCCAGCTGTGGAAACCTGTTCCCAGTCTTAGTCTTGGATTTTGGTTTTCCGCTCCTCTAATATCCAGAGCACCATGCAATGTGTGTCTGTGCTCCCAGGGCAGATTACTAGGGTTGGTTATTTAGCAGTCCTGTGCTTCCACTCCCTTCCCACTCTGATTCTTTTCCTTCTGCTGGTGAGCTGGGGTGGGGGGAATGCTCAGGTCCTGCCGGGTCACGGCTTTGTATCTTACCGTTTCATGAGATGTTGGGTTCTTGCAGATGTAGACTGGCTGGTGTACTGTGTCTTCTAGTCACTCTTTTAGGAATAGTTGTATTTGCTGTATTTTCTAAATACATATGGTATTGGGAGGAGATTTCCACCACCCTACTCACATCACCATCTGGGTGGGGCAATTGAAACTCAGAGAGGTTAGGTGACATGTCCAAAGTCACAAATTAGAAAGTGGTTGAAGTAGGCTATGCATGAAGCTGAGGGCTTCTATTGCCTTTCAAGAATTTCTTAAAAGAAATTTCTATTTGGGACCCAAAAGGTGACCAACTTGTTCTCCAGAACTTTATAAGTCATTAGTGTGTAAAGCCAGTGTCGTATACTTCCTGGGTGATTTTCAGTGGTTCGAAATCTGAGCCTCCATGCATAGCATTAGTATCACTCAAGACTGCTCTATTGATTCACAGTGCTTTCTTTTTATCACATTCCTTGCTTTTCTCCTGGGGTTGAGGACAGTGTGTGGCTTTTGAACTTGCTTTTCATCAGGGATGGAGAAAACGTGAGAGTTTGTCCATAGCCTTAATTGTTAGAAGTGGTTGGGCAGAATCAGGCACTGTGGCTGACTGGAGCCTCTCCCTGGTAGTTCCAGTGGCTGGCATCACTTTTCCTGTCTGAACACAGTGGGAGGAGGCTGGCTCGGTGGATAGGGGTGTCTGCCTCACAGTCAGGGGCCTGTGAGACAGAGCTCTGATTCTCTTCCAGTAACCTTAGCTGTGATCTGGGCAAGACCTGGGAAAGGCACCATCTAGTGACAGCATCCTGGGTGGGGAAGGGGGATACACGGAGATTTCCCTGTGGGGGTCTGTGCGGAAATAACCTCAGCTGACAGTGTGATTGGTAGGCCAGAGCAAGGAGGGGGGCACTAGGCCAAGCACCTCTCTTTCCCTCGGTCATTAGTCAGAGGGCCTCAGGGAAAACATCAGCCTTCTGAACTGATATAATTTGGAGCCCCCTGCTGTATAACTGAGTGATTCCCTCTGCACATAGCAGCAGATTTTTCTCAAGATGAAAGCAATTAGATCTTCATCCCCTCCTCCGCCTCCTGCTAGAAACAAAAGATGGAAGAGAAGCTGTCCCTGATTCTGCAAAGGTCAGCCAGGGTGCCCTGGCCCGTTTCAGTCATTGGCTCCCCCACTGCTCACACCTGTCTCTGGTTGTCGTGATCTCAAGCATTTTGGTGTCCCTCAGGGCTGAGGCAGTGGAGAGGTAGGAGCTGCTGCTCTTACACTTCTCTCCATAACAGGAGAAGCATCTCACCTGCCCTGGGCAGAGAATTAGCTGGAATACTGTGAGCTGGGCCTGGGTAGCCTACTCAGTAGTAGCTGAGCTGCTCCCCCTCTCTCTTTGAATTCTTTGAGGATTCAAAGCCAGACAGGAAAAACCCTTTGAAAGGTGGTAGAAGTCATTCATTTGGTTAACAGCTGTGTCAAGCAGTCTGCTGGGAGTTCCTGGTCCCTGTCCTCTTGGAGCTGAGGAAGAGCACAGTGGGTGCAGGAGGTGGAGGGGTGGGGGAGGTGGTTTGCAGGCAATTGGGAAAGTGATGAATGTCCCAACAAAGGAGGGCAGAATACCAAGGAGACCTGATCTGCAATAGAAGTCAGGGAAAGCTGCTTGGAGGAAGATATTTTTGAAAAAGGGATAAAAATCTCATGATAAAATGTTTAAAGGTAAGGAATAAAAACTGAAAATAGAAGCTTCTGATTATTCCCAGCCACCCATCCTAGTGATAACAATGTTAATACAGTGTTATGTACTATTCCAGGATTTTTTTCTCAAATGTAGTGAAGTTTACATATATGTGGCACTCCTTTTTAAAAAATGGGATTGTATTATGCATCTATTCTGCTGGTTACTTTTTTTTTTCACTTCACAATATATCTGGTACCTTTTTCCACATCAGTTGAAAGAGCTTTCCCTCAATCCTTTTGAAGGCTGTGTGTGGTATGAGAAAGTGATTTTTGAAAGATAAAAGCTGAAGAATGAATGAGGTTAGCAAGGCAATGGGTGGTTCTCTAAAGAACAGAGTATGGGAAAACAAAAACAACCTAGATCTCTCTAACTATACCTCCTACCTCCCAACATCTCTCCTCTGCCTGTTTTCAGACCCCTCTCCCTCTCCCTGCAGCCACATTTCCCCTACTCTAATTTGCAAAGCAGTTCAGCTCCCTTTGTCTTGCACTAGCCTTGGGGAGTTTCGTTCTTCATGCCAAAGTAACTTATTAAGTATTTTCCTAAACAGAGCCATCTACCCAGAGAAAAATTATGCCACTCCCTTAACAGACAAAAGTAGCTGCATGCAGTTGTGGTTTTAAATAGCAATTAAGGGAAAAAAATTCCGCTATACACAGAAAGCACCTGGCAGTTCATAAATGGTGGTTGTTTGTTACTATTATTATTTTATACGTGCTGACGGATGAGTTGGCTGCTGTAAGAATCTGTCTTTCCTGGAGTGTCCACCTCCTGGTTGGTAGTTTTTTTAAGTGCAGGGATCGTTTGTCTTCATACTTGCTGCTCTCAGCACAGGGCCTGGCACAGAGCAGACGCGCAGGAAATGAGTGTTGACACTCGAGGGCTGGGGTATGCTGCTCTGAGCAGTCACAGCAGCCGTGGGCCTGCTGTCATCTGAACCCCAATATAGATGCTTTAGGGCAGTAGTGATAAACATCGTAAAAAGACTTCTGGCTCTGGGGGATTTCACCATGAAGCTGGGCCTCATGAAATACCAGATCACATCGCAAACTAAAATACCCATAAGCCCTAGATCAGTGCTGTCTTTGGTTCTTTTCTCTTTTGGAGGAGGGGAGGAGCTTTCTCCCCATTCTTTGAATATGAAATGGATACAGGAGTGTGCATGTCTCTTAAACGAACAGCTGGAGCTTTTGTCATATATTTATACCCTTGTGGTTATAACCACCAGCCAGATCAAGGCACAGAATATTTCTTGCACCCCAGCTGGCTCTCTTGGTCCCCTTTCAGGTGTTACCCCCCCCACACACAATAGAAAACACAGTTTCTGACCTCTGTCACCATCAGATAGTCATACTTGTTTGTGAACTTTTTATAAGTGGAATTATACAGTATGGTTTTTTTTACATCTGGCTTCTTTCATTCAACATTATACCTATAAGATTCTCTATGTTGGTATTTAGATCTCTGTATGTGGGGTGTAGTATTGTATTTACTGAACATTTAACAATGGACATTTGATTTGTTTCTAGCTTTTGGCTCTTTTGAATAATGTTTTTGTGAACAGTCTTTTACACATCATTTGGCAGACTTAAGCACTTATTTCTCCAGGCTACATATATTTGAGAGTAGAGTTGCTAGGTCTTAGAGGACATGTTTCATTTTAGTAAACATCGCCAGTTTTCCAAGTGGTTGTGCTAATTTACACTATCAGTGGTATATGGAAGTTCCATTTGTTCTGCGTCTTTTCTAACACCTGATATTATCAATCCTTTTAATTTCAGCTATTCTGGTGAGTGGGTAGTGGTATCTCATGGGTTTCATGGGTTTACCATAATAAGCGGTGATGTTGTTTTCATATGCTTATTTCATGTGCTTATCAGCCTTTGTATGTGGGTATTGGCCATTTGGATGTCCTATTTGAAGAGGACATCCTGTTTAGCCTCCCATCCAGGGATGTCTCGCCTACTTTATTGACCATCCTTGTGCTGGTCACATCCTTGCGCTGTCTCCTGAGATTCCGCTCCTAAACTCCACATCCACACTTCAGCAGGCTCTCTGATGGCTCTGGCAGAGCTATGACGCATGGGCCCCCTCAGCTGAAAGCTTCATCTCCTCTTCAGCCCCAAATCCACTCTCCTTCCTTTCTGCTCAGGCCCACTTCATGATCTGACCCATCATCTTCATTCTCACCATGCCTGTTGATATTCAGGCGAGAGCCTCATATATCTCAAAAAATGTGCACAACCTCTTTCCTGTCCCCACCCCACACCCCTCCTTGCCCCTCATACACGTCACTTCCTCTGGGTTAGATGTTTCCTGTGTGCTCCTCCAGTGCTAGTTCCTTCCCATCATGTCATTTATCACATCGTGCTGTAATGACTAGTATCATTCATTACCTGAATCCCTGGACCAGACGTTTGTCATTTTGCCTACTCAGCATTCATCTCTAAGCCTATTAGAGACTCTGATGGCTGTTCCTCAGCTGTCCGTTCTCCAGAGTTTTTTTTGTTGGTCAATTCAGCCAGTCACACATTCTAGGTGGGGGGATCTCTCTTCCACCTATTGCTGGAGGGCATAGATTCTAGCAAAAAGGACTCCTCCACATCCCTTTTTGCATTTTCAGTGCTTTGATGGATTTCCTAATTATCTTTACTTACCTTTACTGTCAAACTACAGAATAGCACTTGTTAAAAGCATAGGTTCAGAAGGCCAACTCAAGGGTTCAATTCCCAGCACTCCCACTTACCAGCTGTGGGACTTGGAGGAAATTACTTAACATGCCTCAGTTTCCTCATCTATAAAATGGAAATAACAGTACTTTATAGTATTCTTGTGAAAATTGTATGACTTGATTAATGTAAAAAGTCTTGTTTACACTGGGGGAAAATACCACACGGGACATTTCTCAAAGAAAGTGAAAACAAGGCCATGTTTCCAAGTGGCTTAAGATGGTTTTATTGGTGGTGGGAAATGCATCAGGCTAATAGCCTGAGTGTCTCACCAGTAACTTCTGGTAAGTTCCTTTGTTTTCTCTATTTTGTCTGTATATGTGTTCTTAATCTCACACTGACATCACTAATGAAATTATTTCAAGTATTTGGCATCTCACTGGAGTTAGTCAGAATGGTGGACAAGTGGGTTAAACCACAAAGGGACAGGGTGCTGTTTGCTACAAAAACTTGGGAGATAGCACTGTTTGTAATGTGCAGATTATGTATTTCATTTGCATAATAAGTGAGTTTCACTAACTGTGATTCCAGCACATGTTATCCATGTTTCAGAGAAGATTCAGGAACGCTTCAGTCACTACCTAACTCTGGGATTGCCCCTCACTGAGATGCAGTACAGCATTGCAGTTTTAATAGCATGGGCTTTGCAGGTGGTCACACCTGGGTCTAGGTCTCACCTCTGCCTTTTGCTTGCTTGTGTGAACTTAAAATAATGATTTATCCTTCCTGAGCCACAGTGTTCTCCTCGGTAGAAATGGGTAAAGTAATTGCTCCTAAGGTTGCCTCCTGGCACAATCCAAAGGATGCCAGTCACAACATGACCTATATATTCGTAGCACCCACTTTATAAGGTGGTTGTGAGGATTAAATGCAATGGTTTCTGTAAGGCAGTTAGCTCAGTATTGGGCACATAGAAAGTACTCAGTAAATATGAGTTGCTATTATTAATTATTTCCATGCAAAAGTACTTCTAATAATAATCATAGTAGCAGGAAAATGCAGAATCAGGTAAAGTAATGAGGAAAGATTTCTGAGGAGATACTAAGGTTTAAAATGGATTTGAAAGGTGGGAGGAACCTGTTTTAGCAAAGACGATTGGGGGAAGTGTTTGGGAAGGAAGAATAGGGAACAGGTGTCTGTGTGACCAAAATGAGATACTTGGATGCAGCTCAGTCCTGTCCTCAGGGCACTTTTGGGCCCTTGCCAGTAGTGGGAATCCCAGAAGCTTCTCTGGCTTGGCTGCAGAAGGAAACAGACATCTCCTACGGAGAGAGAGGGAAGTCACGGAGCTGCTCTCTGGTGGTGCCTGAGACTGGGGCCAAAGATGCCAGCAGGAAGATTTCTGTAGGGACAAGAAAGCTGGCAGGGTGAAGGCCTGAGGGTCAGCCCAGGACTCTCTGGGCATGCGGGCAGCTGCACTGCCTTCTTTTGACAAAGGTAGCAGGGCTGGCTCAGTGATGTCTTCCTGGATGTTCAGTGTCCCTATCTTTGATCTGCCATCCTATGGGGTTTTCTCTAGGGAAGGAGAGAGAGTACTATGTAGGAAAGACCAAAGGGAACTACGAGAGCTTTAAAACTGGTCCAAGCTTCAAAAGATCATCACAGGACTGTGGGAGAGATAGCCAGACAAGTCTGTGCCACTGTCTTGTTGGGCTAGCTATCTCCTGTCTGCTCCTCCAGTCACGCGCTTCACCCTTTGCTAGCTCTGACTTGTTTTGACACATTGGCGGGCTCCTTTACCTTCTGGCTTCTGGCTGGGCTCAGCCAATCAGGAGTCAGTAGCTGAGAGGCAAGAGGAGAAACAGGTCAGGGTATTTATTCTCCTGGCTCTCTTCATAGGCCTGCAGTTGCATGATTGACAGTAATTGCTCTTCTTAAGGAGGTCTTGGGTTCAGGTGACTGTCTCTCCTCTGTCCCTTCAAGCCTCAGGGTTGTTAGCTCCTCTGTTGTTAGCAGCCCCAGGTTGCCACACTATCCTTTGTGGTTCTTCTATACAAATAAATACTCTTCAATTATTCTAATTTGAGTATGCCGTCTGTTTTCAGTTGGGATCCTGACTGATATATTTATCAAATAAGGATTCTTTCAGTTGTCGTTAGACAGAGAGAGAGATGTGAATTATTGCCTCATTACTGCCTCTTGTATCTGGAACTTGAGGTAGAGACTTTAGACATATATGTTTAAGTGTTTAGGCAGGAGCTCAGAGTTTGCAGGCTTTGGTTCATTTCCATCCTTCAGCTCTATTTTCTTTGTATTCACTTTGCATTCAGGCACTTTCACCACCTTGCCACCCCCAGCAGCTCCAAGCATGATCTTCCCAATGTCAAATTTGTATAGGTTCATTTCTTCCCCAGTGGATTCAATGAAATTCTAGTGTTGTCATTAACTTGGCATGGGTCACTAGTCCACTCTAAAACTAATCCCTTTGACTAGAGAAATGGAATAAGCAACTGGCCAGATCTGGGTCACATACCCACCCTTGAGCTTGAAATAGAGGTGTCAACCTCACCCAAATCACATGGCCTGAGAGTGGGGGAGGGTGATTCTCAAATGAGTGAGAATGTAATCTAACAAAAAGGGTAGGCATGGATGCCGAGTGGGGCAAAACCACAAGTCTGTTCTACTTGGATGTGTGAATTCGGGTAAGTGATCTAACCTAAGGAACTCTTGTGTCTTCTCCTCTCAGAGGACTAAGAATATCTAATGATTACTGAGCAGTTACTGTGTACCAGGCCCTACACCAAGGATTTTAGATGAATCTTTTGTAGGCTCCATTATTTTCTCTACTCTACAGATGAGCAAACTAAGACTTAGAAAAGGAGAGTAGCTTTCCCAGTCACAAAAGCCTAGGTGGGGCATAGCTAGGGTTTGAACCCAGATTTATCTGACACAAGTGCATGCAACAGTTATACCATACTGCCTCTCATGCTTGTTGTGAGGATTAAAAGAAACACAGTATTCTGTAACATCTTCCTATGTTGACAGATAGTAACCATGCTAGTGGGGGTGAGGATTTAATAATACTGGTAATTATTGAATCACTGTGTTGTACACTTGAAACCAATATAAGATTGTATATCAATACTTCAATAAAATTTTTTAAGAGACAGAATAAAAATAATCTTTGTGTTCTTCATTTATTATGCTCTCACTACTTCCAGTCCCTGAGCCAAATGCTCTATATGGATACAAATTTAATCATTGCAACAACTCTCAGCCCTGAAGACACCTACCACAACTCCTGGTCCAGTAGGAACTCAGTGGTAGCTTCTCTGTCCTTATGCTTCTCGACTTTCCTCTTCACATTTGCTCAAATATTTCCCCAGTGTTTGCCATTCTGGGTTCTTCGATGATGCACAAGGTCTCTGAGCTGCTTCCCCTACTGCCTAGAAGCTGAAAAGACCCAGGCTCAGGGATTGCAAGAGACTGGAGAAGTCCTGATGGAGGGACAGGGCTCAATTGGAGGAGAGAGGGGGAGGAAATAGGCATGGGCAAGTGATGTGATTAGCATCATTGCTCAGTTTTTCACCTGAGCAACTTTGGACACTTTTTAACATTTCTGGGGGATTGGGGTTTACCTTAATGGGGGAGTGAGAGGTAGAGGGTCAATGAGTCCAAGCTTCCCATCAGACTAGTGTGAGGAAAAGATACACATTCTGGTTTGCCCTCCAATCCCCTGGACTACTTCCATGCTGAGGCTAGTTGCCCATTATCATTGATTCTTCTTTATTATCTGTGTCCAGTTGGGTGCCAGGACCTATTGATTCTCCCAAATGATCAATGTTACCTGAGAGATTGTTTGTTGAAAGCTTTGACCAAGTTTTCTCTACTGGGACTGAGGGTAGGGGCTGTATCTTTTATTTGTTGCATTTCCAGCAACTAAATGCATGTTTAATTGAACTTAGTAATAGTGATAATTTATTCAGAGCCTCTTGTGAACCATTTACTTTACTGATCATCAGATTTAATCTGTTGTGCAGACAACATACTTGTGTTACAGCTACTGCTTTTTCCTTTGTTTTATAGAAGAGGAAATTATGGCTCTGAGAATTTAGATGACTTGTCCAAGGTCATAAGGATAGCAAATAGCTAAATGGTAATCCAGTAAGTAACTTGGACCTCTGTCTTGAACTCCAGACTCACATGTCCAACTGCCTATTTAACATACCCACTTGAATGTCCAATGGGCATCTGAAAATCAGCATGTCCAACGCTGAGTTCCTGGTGTCCATTCCCCCAACCCGGTCAGTAATTGCAACTGCATTTTTCAGTTGCTCAGGACAAAAACCTTGAGTTATCCTTAACTTTTCTCTTTCTCATACATCCTAGGTCCAATCTACCATCACACTTGGATGGCTTTACTTTCAAAATACCTCCAGAAGGGACCGCATCTCACTCTCTCCTGCTCCCTTTCTGGCCTAAGGCATCATCATGCGCCTGGGTTACTGTAAAGCCTCCTCACTGATTTCCCTGCTTCTGCCTTTGCTCTCTTTCATGCATTCTCAACAGATTCAGATATCACCCCTCCGCTGAAACCCTTCACTGGGTAAATTGATGAGTAAATGCCAAAACCCTATTCAGAGCTACAAGGTGTCATTTGATCTGGCTTCCTGAGACTTTTCTTACCACATTTTCTTCCCCTCCCATCACGACTACACGGACTCTGCCTCAGACTGTACATTCTTACTTCAGAGACTTTGCGTATTCTGTTTACTCTGCCTGGAAATCTCTCTCCCCAAATACCCATGTGACTGGCTTTCAGATCTCTTTCTTTATTCCAATGCTGCCGTCTTGATGAACATCTTCCTGGACACTCTACCCAAAATTTCACACCCTCCACTGATATTATTTCCCATTCTCCTTTCTTTCTTTCTTCCTTCCTTCCTTCCTTCCTTCTTTCTTTTTTCTTTCTTTCTTTCTTTTCTTTATCCATTAATCCTTTCCTCTCCTTTCCTTCTTCATTTCTTTCTTTCTTTTCTTTATCCATTAATCATCTGAGGGACATTAGTTGTTTCCACTTTTTAGCTATTATGAATAATGCTGGTATTAACACTCATGTACATGGTTTTTGGTGTGGACATGTTTTAATTTCTCTTGGGTGTATAACTAGAGGTGGAATTGCTGGGTCATACAGTAGCTCAATGTTTAACATTTTGAGGAGCTGCCAAACTGTTTTCCAAAGTAGCTGTACCATTTTCCTTTCCTACCAGCAATGTATAAAGCATACAAAGGCTCTAATAGCCCCATATTTTCACCAACACTTGTTATTGTCTATTTTAATTTTAAGGCATCTTAGTGTGTTTGAAGTAGTATCTCATCATGGTTTTGATTTTAATCATCTTTTCATATGCTTCTTGGGCATTTGTATATCTCCTTTGGAGAAATGTCTTTCCAAATTCTTTGCCTATTTTTATTTTTTTAAATATACTTTATTTTATTATCATTAATCTACAATTACATGTGCAATATTATGGTTATTAAACTACCCCTTCATCAGGTCCCCCCCACCAACCCCATTACAGTCACTGTCCATCAGCGTAGTGAGATGCTATAGAATCACTACTTGTCTTCACTGAGTTGTACTGCCCTCCCCGTGCCCCCCCAACATTACATCTGCTAATCGTAATGCCCCTTTTTCCCTCTTATCCCTCCCTTCCCGCCCATTTTCCCCAGTCCCTTTCCCTTTGGTAACTATTAGTCCGTTCTTGGGTTCTGTGAGTCTGCTGCTGTTTTGTTCCTTCAGTATTTTTTCTTTGTTCTTATACTCCACATATGAGTGAAATCATTTGATACTTGTCTTTTTCGGCTTGTCTTTGCCTATTTTTAAATTGAACCATTTGGCTTTTTGTTGTTGAGTTTCAAGGGTTCTTTCTAGGAGTTTTATGTTTTCTTCCAAGAGTTTTATGGTTTTAGTTCTTACGTTTAGGTCTATGATACATTTTGAATTAACTTGTTTCTATGGTGTGGATAGGAATCCAACCTCATTCTTTTACATGTGGATATACAGTTGTTATCTTCACATTCATATCTAAAATTAATTGGATTTAAATTAAGGGTTCATTTCTGGACTTTCATTTCTATTCTATTAATCTATGTAGTTATTCTTATGCCAGTACCATATGTTATTTTAGCTATGTAACAAGCTATGTAATAACTCCTGAAAATATTTTTTTCAAGATTGTTTTGCTCTCCTCTATCCCTTGCATTTCCACAAGAATTTTAGAATCAGCTTGTCAATTTCTGCAAAGTATGAGCTGAGATTTTGATAGGCATTGCATTGAAAGTATAGATCAATTTGGGGAACATTAACCATATTATACCCCAGAATACCATCTTTCCAGTTCAATCCATAAACATGAGATTTATTTCCATTTATTTAGGTCTTCTTTTATTTCTTTCAACAGTGTTTTGTAGTTTTTAGTATACAAGTCTTGTACTTCTGTTAAATTTATTCTTAAGTATATTATTCTTCTTGATTCTATTGTAAATGAAGTCATTTTTCTCAATTTTATTTTCAGATTGTTCGTTGTTAGTTATTATGTATTGAACATGTCCCCACAAGATTCATATGTTGAAATCTTAACCTCCACTGTGATGGTATTAGGAGGTGGGGCTTTTGGGAGGTGATTAGGTCATGAGGGAGGAGACCTCATGAATGGGATTAGAGCCCTTATGAAAGGGACCCCAGAGAAAACACCTGTCTGCAACCTGACAGAGGCCTCTCACCAGAACTCGGCCATGCTGACACCTTCATCTCAGACTTCCAGCCTCCAGAACTGTGAGAAATAAATTTCTGTTGTTTATGTCACCCAGCATATGGTATTCTATTATAATGTATAGAAATTCAACTGATTTTTGTGTATTGATATTATATCCAGCAACCTTGATGAATTCACTAGTTCTAATAGCTTTTTTTTTGGTACCTTAGAATGTTCTACATATTATCATAATACCTGCAAATAGAGATAGTTTTACTTCTGACTTGCCAGTCTAGATGCATGATCCCCAACTCTTATCCTGTCTTTCGTTCTTCTCACACATAGACTTTAGCTAATCTCCTAGTGTTTTGCTTTCACCTTAGAGTAGGAATTTGGAGACCCATGTTCCAAACCAAGTTTGGCTGCTGATCCATTTCTATTTCTTCAGGTATAAAATTCTTTGAAGTGATGAAAAATTAAAGTGAGATAATATATATGAAAATTATAATTTTCCCCCTTCATATTCTATGTACCAGGTCCCATATTTAATGGGGCTATTGCAATGTTTCATCTCCAGAAGGCACCAATCACATAGAAAACAATGTGAATAATGCTCCCCAGAGGTGTGCAACAAGATTACCCTGATACTAAGTGCTCATCTTTAATCTACATAATAATGCCACGAAATTGATGTTACTAATCCCATTTTAGATATGAAAAAGTTGGGGTTCAGAGTATTTAAGTGATTTACTTACAGTCATACCATTGGTGAGTCTCAAAGTCTAGATGTGAACCCACATCTTTCTGATCCCATTTTATCAAACTGTCTTCTGAAACATATTATTTAAAATAAAATTTATCTTGGAAAAAATAACACATGCACATGGTAAAGAAGTTAACAATACAAAAGATATACATGGGAAGGGAGGGACAAGGGGGAAAAAGGGGCATTACAATTAGCAGATGTAGTGTTGAGGGGGCACGGGGAGGGCTGTATAACTCAGAGAAGACAAGTAGTGACTCTATAGCATCTCACTACGCTGATGGACAGTGACTGTAATGGGGTATGTGGGGGGACCTGATGAAGGGGGTAGTTTAATCACCACAATATTGCACATGTAATTGTAGATTAATGATACCAAAATAAACTATAAAAAAAAGATATACAGTGAGAGTAGTTCTTCTATTGCCATACTGTCAGTCCCTCCATCGCCAGAGGCAGTCATTATTGGTTTCTGGTGTTTCCTTCTGGTACAGTCTATATATATGTAGAAACAAATGTCTAGTTACACAGATCCTTATTTAAGACACACACTCACACTATTGTTACACATCTTTTTTTTAAAAAAATCGTAGATCTTAGAAGTCATTCCACAGGAGCATATCCAGATCTACCTCATTTTTTAACAGCTGTGTACTATTACATTTGTCCAAACATTCCCATGCTGAAGCGTATTTAGATTGTTTCCACTCTTGCTGTTACCAACAATTCTGTAGCAAACATCTTTGTATGAATTTATTTGTACATGTCAAGCTGCCTTCTTGGGAAATACATTAAAAGGTAAAAAGAACCATTCAAGAACAAGGGATTTTATGAGTAGGTTGATTGCAGCTGCCTTTTAAAAAATTTTGGTATTGTTAATCTACAATTACATGTGCAACATTATGGTTACTAGACTCCCCATATCATCAAGTCCCCCCCATATACCCCATTACAGTCACTGTCCATCAGCGTAGTGAGATGCTATAGAACTAGTACTTGTCTTCTCTGAGTTGTACAACCCTCCCCATGCCCCCCCTACATTATGTCTGCTAATCGTAATGCCCCTTTTTCCCCCTTGTCCCTCTCTTCCCACCCTTCCTCCCCAGTGCCTTTCCCTTTGGTATCTGTTAGTCCATTCTTGGGTTCTGTGAGTCTGCTGCTGTTTTGTTCTTTCAGTTTTTTTTTCTTTGTTCTTATACTCCACATATGAGTGAAATCATTTCATACTTGTCTTTTTTTGCTTGGCTTATTTCACTGAGCATAATACCCTCTAACTCCATGTTGTTGCAAATGATAGAATTTGTTTTCTTCTTATGGCTGAATAATATTCCATTGTGTATATATACCACATCTTCTTTATCCATTCATCTACTGATGGACACTTAGGTTGCTTCCATTTCTTGGCTATTGTAAATAGTGCTGCGATAAACATAGGGGTGCATATGTCTTTTTCAAACTGGGCTGCTGCAGTCTTAGGGTAAATTCCTAGAAGTGGGATTCCTGGGTCAAATGGTATTTCTACTTTAAGTTTTTTTGAGGAACCTCCATGCTGCCTTCCACAATGGTTGAACTAATTTGCATTCCCACCAGCAGTGTAGGAGGGTTCCCCTTTCTCCACATCCTTACCAACATTTGTTGTTGTTTGTGTTTTGGATGTTGGCCATCCTTACTGGTGTGAGGTGATATCTCATTGTGGTTTTAATTTGCATTTCTCTGATGATTAGCGATGTGGAGCATCTTTTTATGTGCCTGTTGGCCACCTGAATTTCTTCTTTGGAGAAGTGTCCATTCAGGTCCTCTGCCCATTTTTTAATTGGATTATTTGCTTTTTGTTTGTTGAGGCACGTGAGCTCTTTATATATTTTGGATGTCAACCCCTTATGGGGTATGTCATTTATGAATATATTCTCCCATACTGTAGTATGTGTTTTTGTTCTACTGATGGTGTCC